>WSUE01000350.1:0-33433 GCA_019633535.1 Tulasnella sp. JGI-2019a
TGAGGGAAACTTTGGGTTGTGCACAGGTTCGATTCCAGTTTCCCCCAGCTGAAAACCCTTCCTGTGGTCCTGTGTGACACACACTTCCTCTCATATGCATGGCCACAACATGCATCAACAATTGGCTACACCCTGTCCTGTTTGCTATCCTCTCCCACCTCCAGTCTTCACCCCAATCGATTCGAACCCGAATATACACTACCCTACTACCGCTCAATGCAACTGGTTAGTCCTTGGGTATCAATTATGACCCTCAGTTCTAACCATTCAACAGCATTGGGCATACGATCGTCGCATCAAATCGATTACTAGTGTCTAATCACACCTCAGGTTGCTATACAACCGACGGCCCTATTGAGGTTCATTGAGGTGATCTCGACTTCATCCCCCCTACCCCATTCATATCATCGGCTCCTCCCCAAGCCTATGCCCACCATCGATACCACTACCTTCCTTTAGCATGCCGCTCGTCTATCATACTCCTACCCCGAAGCATACCAACATGAGCGAGTTTCATGACCATTAAAATCATTGCCGGGCAGAACTGATTTTCGGCATTTTCATCAGCCACTCCGTTGTATTTTCACCCTTCCCACCTGGCCTCCTACTTCCTCAAGCCCTATGTTTGACACATCTCTGCTCCAGAACCCAAGTTTACTGTAAGTTACCAATTGAGTATTCATTGTTGTCTAAACACTTACACTGATGTGCATTAGAAGATTGCTACTATCGCCGGCCGTGTTGGCTTATTTGATCGAGATGGACCGTATTCCAAAGTGCGTTGCTTTCATCCTACTTTGTGTTGCTGCCACTCTTCTAACCTTGTATGCAGTCTGAACAGCTTTTATATCGTCCGCGATGGAGGTTCAACCCGCCGCTCCAACAATCTCGATGACCGCACTTCTGCTATGGAAGTCAAATCCGTCCTCGTGTCGACATTGATAACCGCAGTGGTTGTCTTGGACACCGAGCTATCTCCCCTTCAACCTCGACGACAGACGGTTCTGCCACCGAGTCCTCCAATCTGCCCCACGAGGGCATCATCCTGGCCGATGCGACAGCCTCAACCGACCACAATGATCGATGAGAATTCTGATGCGGAATCGCCGGTGGATGGAGTTTGTCGCGACCTCATTGTACTCATTATCACTGGCACATTTGATTCGGACGTCGTAATGGCTGTTGTCGCTGAAGGAATTTTTGTTTTTCTCCATATTCTTGACTATTCGTCTTCCTCTTTTCTTCGCAATCTTTTCATTACTTGGCTGCGTGTTTCTTGCATGGCCTGATCACCCATGCGGGTCACGAGGTTCGCCGCCTCCACTATTATTCCTGTCCCTCTATCCCTCTTCTTAAATGAGGACCAGAGCTGAAGAACTGAACTAATCGGTTTCCAGTAGATCTTATTTGCTTCATGTGTACACTTGTTGCTGGAATAGCGCTTAAAACTGGGCCAGGATTATTAACCATGAAACGCTAGCAAGTTCTGTGGTGTCTCACTCCCGACATGGCAGATGGGTGGTGGGTTGAGACACCTGCGTTACCGGCTTGATCCCGTATCAATAAACTTGTGGGCATACTCAACTAGCCTGTACACATTTACACATTCCAAGGGTGCATTTAGCTTCCAGTGATTGTCATCTATGCACACAATCCATTGCCCACCAACTACAAACCTGGCAGATATCTGGTAGGTGATCATATTCGCACATCCCTTCCAACTAATGTGTACAGCCTGTACTCCTCTACAGTGTTCCGAATGTGAGACGAGGAGCGGGATGAAGGCCGTAGTTGCTCTACGGGCAGTATGAACAAGCACGCCATTTCACATCAGGTCTTCCCTGTTTCTCGCATGTGTGAGAGCGCTGAGTTGGCAGTCCGGACTTCTTAATAGTCTCGTATACTTCTAAGACAATGACAAGAATGTGCATTCACCATAGATGGTCCACCCAAGTGCGCGTGAGTTAATAAACGCATCTCAATAATGCCGTTATAGTTCGTCTCGGGTTCGATCTCGGCTAGAATGCGGCAATGTGGTAGTAACATCCGGTGGTGGCAGAACGCCCTCGTTATCGACGGTCGACGCGATCGCCGTTGCAATGGAAGCGGTCATCGTAGCTGAGGCGGAACCAGCCGCTGTTACTACACTTCGCGTCACCTGGCTCATCGTCTTCACTCCCTTCTCCGCCAGATCTAACGCCTTGTCGGTCCGTCCATCTTTCGACGACGGGAAGGGGATATATTTGACCCACCAGAAGGCGAGCCATACCCCTTTGTCGATTAACCGCTTCTTGACGATGTAGGCTGCGACCATTAAGAATAATGCCAGCGATGAAAAGATGAACAATCGGTCCAGCCAATCAGAACGTTCCATGGCCGTCACGAGAGCCTTTGAAGTATTTAGGAGCGTGCCAAAAGCGGTGTAAAGGTCCGAAGTAGACTGTAAGGTCTTGGACGATTCGTCTACAGCGGACAGGTTGTAAGGAGAGTAGCCTTATTGAGGGGTGTGGTCTATGGTCGTTTTACCCACCGAACATTTGTGACGTAAGGACGGACCGCTCGAGTTCTTGCTGCATTAAAGTAGTCGTACGTCTAAATGCATCAGTGACATCATTGTGCGCCTTCATCAAAGCGTCTTCGCCTCTTGGAGTTACAGGTTGGTCAGCGCAGTATCCCTTTGGAGTGGATATGTAGCTTACTGTAGTTTCTCTCCTTCTTTTGAGGACGGGTTTGTGTTCGTCACGTTCGAACGAAGAAGCTCGTCCTTGTACGAACGGCTCTGAGAGTCAATTGTCCGCTTTGAGGCGAGAAGAGCACCCCGAGCATCCTTCCGGATTCTGCGGGCCAGACTGAAGGTCAGCGTATAATCCACTACAATATACAGTAGCGTGGCGTACTGTTGTATCATCTCGTTCATCTCCTCCAACCAATCATTAACACGTAGCCGGTCCTTCTCTGTCTCTTGGTCCCCAGCCGTCGTCTCTAATCTCTTGATCACATTCGGTAAGCAAAACCACTGAGGAAAGAATATAATTCAGATGGTGCTAGTTCTCACCTGGAGTTCCCTGGTGAATATCTCAATATCGTCGCGCACGTCAGCAGCAAGCTGCTGTTGCAGTGACAGAGGACCCTTGCAGTCCCGCAAATTGGGTATTGAGTATTCTTGTAGGTCCTTCATCCTTCGTCTGAGACCATCGTGTATGCTGCTGGCCTCCTGCCATGCAGTGAACGTCGAGGTCATGGGTCGTTGGTCTAGATGATGATGTACAGACTCAGGTACACGGCGAATTCAACCAAAGTGCATTGCGCAAGGCATTGCCACACGTAAGTACGGACGAGTCCACATGTTTTCGATGACACGGATGGTGGAGTCGCCTGTAGCTACACAAATCCAGCTAAAGGTGCATTGTGCCGTTTCAATTTCTGCTCTTAAGCTTGAGTTTATAACGCGGTCAGCGCGCTTCGTGAGTGGTAAAATACATAACGGTGCAGAATTCTACTTATGTGAGAGAAGCGATATTGGCTGTACCATCGTCCATTCCGTATGGTCCCTGACCTGCCATAAATCCTTCTGGCGGCGCCATGATCTCGGTAGGACCCATCGCTCCCATCATGCCCTGCTGTTGCTGTATCACATCCCCAACCATGGTCTGCACTCCATTGAACCCACCCACGCCCATTAAGCCTGCACCCATGGCGTCCTGTTGCTGTAACGTTTTGGTAATCTCCCAGACGCCTTCCAGGGCCTTCTTCACCCCGGCCCTCTCGGTCAACAAGCTCTGTCGCGTGACCTCGAGGTTCCGCCGTTCGGTCTCGAGTAGGTCCTCCAACGCTTCAAATTGCTTCATCTTAATATCCAGTTTCTTAAGGGAGGTCTGAATGACTTGGAGCGTGAGAGACCGAATTTGGGAGTTCTCGTACTCAGCGAGTTGGCTGGCTTTCGCGGCCGCAGAGCCTAGTGCGATCGATGCGGCGCGCTCGACGGCATTTCGGGGGATTCCGTTCGCGCGTGAGGACAAGGCGTCCGTTGGTGGTTGGGCAGCGTCCACGTCCATCCCATGAGATATCTCGCCTTGATTGGAAGACTCTTCGGTCTTCCCGTTGGGAGCAGCTGTATGGATGCCGTTGGTTTTGCTCCCGTTTCCATTTTCTTCTGGCTTCTGATCATCGCCCTTCTTCACCCGTTTCCGCAGACCGTTCGTGAGCTCTCCCATGGCGCTCTGCGCGGCAGCAGCAGCAACTCCCGGAGCTACAGCGCCAGCTAGGAATGCCACCACGCTCATCACGGGATTATCTCCTTGATCGAACGGTATCCTGCCATACGCCAACCCAGCCATTTCTCCCTCGCTCGGTGGGTTCACGTAGCCGTCTTCGATCGGCATCTGCAGGAACTGTGCAACACACTGCTCCTTACTCCGGGTTCGGACGTGCTCGCTAATCGCGAACCAATCGTCGTCATACATCTCGATACCTTCTAGGAGGAGAAGCCTCTCCTCATCCGTCCAGTCGTCTTCCCCGTCAATGATCCCGTTGGAGTGTTTATATGCGTCAGTAGAGGTGAGCTTGACGAAATCGCCGCTGAACATTTTCGAGGGGAAGCGTCCGTCGAGGTAGCAAGACTGGCAGAGTTCGAAGTCCTTCGCCTTGAGTGAGTGGTATCTGACTTTCGTACAGTCTACACCGCAAGTGTCACAAGCGTAGGACACGGAAGAGGGTGACTGTGAGGAGGCTTGGCCCGCTAGGGCGGCTGCTTCATTGGAACCGACGGGTCGTGAAGCCTTCATGGTAGTTTGATAGATCGATTTACGTAGTTCGAGCGAGGCGGGTGCCGCTGGTTTAGAAGGGGAGCCAAATGAGCCGCCATTTGCGCTAGGAGGAGGCGCGCCTGAACGCGATGAGCCGGGATGTAGAGGTTGCAGACCACGAGGAGTGTCAACTGTGACGCGGAAATGACCAGTGAATGGTGGACCAAGTGCAGCAGGCCTCGTTTCAGGATCGACCTAGCACAAACGGTTAGTACTCCAGGTCGGAGAGATGATAAATCCAATCTGAGGCCCACCTGGTAGTTGATAAGCCCCCACTGTTCCAAAAATGCATGGACTCTCATCAAGGCGCATACATCACCTGCCAAGTTCCTTCTACACGCTGTGACGGTGAGATATTCCGTGGGTCGCAGCCTGTAGCTGTTGATCATGAAGTCGCGGTAGTCTTTGTAGATGCTAGGTGTTTTAGAGCGATTTCGGGAATTGAAGAATTCTGGAAGGGCGCGTTGCTCGACGATGTGGATGGTGGACATGTCGAACCAGGCAGAGTACGACGGTATGATGACCTCATGAGTTTGGGCTGCAAGGTACTTGCGAGCCTCCTCTTCCAGGCGAAGTCGGTTTGCTTCGAGCGCGGCGGCGTCCTCCTCCCCATCATCATTATCCATATCATCTCCTGCACCACCTCCTGCACCGCCACCTTCTCCGGCTCCCTCATTCCCATCTGACATGGATATGTCGCCGCCTTCTTCACCTTCAGCTTTGATATCTGGTGTGCCGCCATAATTGGGAATGTTTGCTATGTCACCACCAATGATAGGTTCCGCTTCTCCCCGCTTTCCGAGAGCGTTATCGAGATCTATGGGGGAAAGGGCACGACTGCCATTTCGGGCACGTTTCCCATCGTAAGCGTAGTCGCCAGGTGATGCCATCTTGGTCGTCTAATTTGGTGAATGTGTGGCGGGCCAGTCCAGAACGAAATCAAGCGTGAAGCGGACTTGCGCGGATTTTACAAGAAGTTGACCACCATCCCAGAACTGCCAGATTCATCACCGTTCGGCCACTTCACATTTTATCAGATCAATTTGGTGGCTTAGTTCTGAATGTCTGAAGAGGAAGAGCCACATAATCTTGACGACGAGTCTACGAGTCTGGCTCCAAAAAGGAGAAAAGTCTCTAGGTGGGTTACTTAATTAATACTTGCCTCCACCCTGGGTTACGAACGCGCTAAACCAATCTGAACCCCCAAACCCACTTTGTACCACCCAATTTTACGCTTCCATTTCACTCTTTCATCGCCGTTTGGGCGCTATGCAGGCCGTGCGATATTTGTCGAAGGAGGAAGATCCGTTGCGATGCTCACTCTAAACCCAATATGCCGAAGTGTAGCCACTGTTCGACTTTTAAGCTTGGTTAGCTCCAAACACGCCCCGCAATCTTATCCCTTGCTTACATGCACGTGCTACGTAGAATGCACATTTATCCAAAACGCTCAGAAACGTGGCCCGCCTAAAGGGTACGCGTCAACGAGTTGTCTCCAGCCGTGACTGACAGGAAGCGTGTGTTTTCCCCCAGTTATGTCGAAGATCTTGAGAAGAGGGTCAAGCTACTAGAACAGCTCATACGCCGGGTAGGCTCGATGTTTTATGCCGGTCTAAAGAGATACCTTAGGCATCTACTAATTCCACCTGCTTAGGTTGCACCAACAGTCGACATCGACAAAGAGATTGGGCCTGGCTTTGACCAGGATAGTTGGGCGAGAGTAAGTAGTGCACCTTCTGCCTCGCAACCATCACTACCCTCGGCCGACCAGACGGTTGGAGAATCCTCAATATTGCATATCTTGCCTCAAGCTCAGTCATCGACTATGCTCCCTCAGACTCTTCGAAGCACGCTGCCTGCCACCGCGATACCAGGCAAACCAAACAGGTATGCTTCTGGCGAAGATCTGGAGGACTCGGATAACGAGAAGCACTACGCCAATGGAGACGGATCAGCAACAAGCCACTTGGAGAGCAAGATGCAGAAAGTACAGCTTGACGACGGGCCCCAAATGTCAAGGCGGTACCATGGCAAAGTAATCACAGACGTCTTGCCTTAGCTGTCTCTTTCTGACGCCACCTTCCCTCATAGTCGTCTGGCCTGATGCTTCTCCAAGGGGCACGCTCCCTCAAGGAAGAAGTCACAGGGATGCCCAACTCCATTGATCAAGGTTATACTTCAGGGATCATCCGAAAAAAGTTCTGGACACCCAGTCCGGTGCGTCCCTTTAATGTTATTTACAAGTGCAACACTCAAGTTATTGCGTCTGCCCGATAGTGGGAATGGATAGCGTCGTTTTTACCTCCCATTGATAGCCTCCGGTTTCCTCCTCCCGATCTGATTCGGACCCTTGTTGATCACTGCTTCGATAAGACGATCTCCCTGCTGCCTGTCTTGCACCGACCAACGTTTGATCGGCAATATGCGGAGGGGATGTACAGGACCGATTTCAACTTCGCCAAACTTCTTCTGATTGTGTGCTCTATTGGTGCGCGGCATTCCAAGGACCCGAGAGTATGCTTGACCTCTCCGGAGGGAGAGATCGAATGGAATTCTGCTGGCTGGGTGTACTTCGCTCAGGTGTACCAATTGCAGAGTGAGTACATCGTCAACGATCATTCTTATTCGTGGCTGACCTATCACACTTCGATAGAGCCACTTCTGGCTTCTGCCAAGTTGATTGATCTGCAAATCATGGCCCTTTCGGCCATTTTCCTTCAAGGGACTAGTGCGCCGTATGGAGGCTGGCTCGTCGTGGGGATCGGCCTGCGCTTTGCAGAAGACATCGGTGCGCATAGGGAAAAGGTATACGGCCCCGACCATCCCTTTGAGAACCAGCTTTGGAAGAGGGCATTCTGGTGCCTCGTAGTAATGGATCAGCTTTTCAGCGCCAGTACGTTCACTAGCTATAATTTGACGCACAGGCATTTGTCACTCATCACTGATTGGGATGTATTCTTCAGTGTTTGGTAGGCCGGCATGTATCTACCACGAAGAGTGAGTGGGAGGCTAAATATCTGAGGCTTCAGGTGATGATTTATACTTTCCACTTCATTGTCAAGCATCGATACGCATCTCCCGCTCGAGGTTGACGACGATAGTTGGGATGACACAGCTCAGACTTGGATACAGCCAGCTGGGAAGGTATCGTTTCATGGCAACCCTTCGAGCCTCTCCAGGGAAAAATTATTGACACCCTTGCGTCCCCGTTCCTTGTAGCCCTCAAAGATGTCGTACTTCATCCATCATGCGAAACTGATGAGGATCTTAGCGCACGCAGTTAGAACCATCTACTTGATAAATAAATCTAAGGTTGAATTCGGTTTCGTAGGGCCTGAGTGGGAGCAACGAACCGGCAAGTCAAGTTTATACATTATGAAACAATATTCCGGTCACGAGCTGACTTACAAGACAGTCGCTGAATTAGACAGTGCGTTGAATGGGTGGCTAGATGGGATTCCCGACCATTGTATGTCTCACAGCTATCTCGTCCGCGTCCTGACAGAGCTCTAAATGGTATCTTAGTGAGGTGGGACCCACACATGGGTACGGAATTCTACCAACAAGCTGCATCCTTACGAGTTACCTATTATCACGTACAAATCGCCATTCATCGTCAATTTCTCCAACTGTCTTCTTCGTCGAAGCGGGGGTCCGCTCTTTCTCACGCATCTCTGGCCATTTGCACGAATGCTGCTCGCTCATCCGCTCACATCTTGGAAGCAGCCATGGAAATGCCCGCCCCGCCCACTTTCCCGGCAGTTGCACTCGTAGCTGGGGTCATACTGTTGATTAGCATCTGGGAGGCTCAGAGGAGTAAACTTAACGTTGACATCTCCATGCAACTCCAGCATGTGCGCACATGTATGCGGTATCTGAAGAAATGGGAGAAAACGTAAGACTTTGGCTGAATCTCACGAGTACTTCATCTAACGCCCACGCCGCTCATTAGATATCATTTCTGTGGCAAGCAATAGTAAGTGGGCGGCGGTACGACGTAAAGGATCCCGGTTTGACAGATTCCTCTTGTCTTTGATTAGCGACGTGCTGCGGGAGATGGGGTCATCAGTGATTGATGGTGAAGATCTTGCACCTGGCTCCTCTAGCCCACCTCACAGAACCCTGAGCTCAGCCGTTCACCAATCTACCCCCAGTCTCTCAACACCATCCACTCACATGTCAACTCCACCCCATATCCCGCCCTTCCATGGGAGCTTGCCGCCCCATTCTAGCTCTTCGCCACTCACCAACAGTATCCCAGACGTCCTCAGTCATGATGTGGTTGCAATGCAGCGAGAAAGAGAAACCGCTTCTAAGGCCAGTATTGATAAGGCTGGGCATCTTATGGTCGATAACAGATGGGACCACTTCTACATCGCTGGCTCGGGTATGCAGGGACTGGGCGTGGGCCCTCAAAGAATGCCACAACCGCTAAACAGCGATGCGACCGATCCAATGTCGCCGAACAGCTTCTTGGATGGACTGTTGGGAGGGAACAGCCACCCCATTGGAGGAAGTACACCATTGATGATGGAACCGGGGTATTGGAACAATGAACCCACAGAACAGTACGTTTCACAAAGACTTACGACTTAAAAAATCTTCACCCTCACTGATTTAACCTTCAATCCAGGTGGAACTGGATGAGCGACATCCCAGGAATGTTTGGCTTAGCTCCGGCGGTGCCTCACTCTCACCAATGAAGTTAGCATCTACCTTATAATGCGCTGGGATTTTCTAGGCTGGATAGCTAGGCTGGTATCTCAATGATGAAATTGGCGTTGAATTTGAAGCGTTGCATTCTTTTAGTAATAGTACATCGCAGCCTGAAGCTATCGTGCTAGAGGTGAAATGCTCTCCCTCTTTCCCACATCTAAACGTCGACCGTCAATCCGAGCACAAACGCAACCGCCCAGATGCCAGCTCGGATCGCATTCCTCGATCCAAACATCTTCAGTTCCTGCCGAAAACCTGCTTTATCACTAGCCGTCATGTCCTTGTCCGAACCCTTCCCTTGGTTCATACCCGCAACGCGCTCCTTCAGCTTGTACACACTGGTGGGGAAGATAAACAACAGGGTGAAAGGAAGACCAGACATGAGGAGGGCTCCTGACAATGTCAATTGGGTTGATGGATGTAAGCCGAAGACCGTTGGTGTGAACGAGTGAGAGTGTGAACGATGGTATGCGGCGAGGAACAGGGCGGCGCTGCTGAGTGGGGTCATTACTTTGGCGAATGAAGCACCGTGCTCAAAAAGATCGTCCCAGAGTCGGACAAGCTTGGATGTCGGTAGATTAGATGAGAGTAGAACTGGGTTGACACTGTAAGACGTGCTGAACGAGTATCCTTTCACATCATCGATGGAGAGGGGTGTGGGTGAGTTGGGATGGAGTTCGACGAGGATGCTGCCTACCTGTCAAAAGCCCAGCACCGAAGACGCCAAAGATCTGACTGGCAGGAGCGACCGCGCCAACGACAGAGAGGATCGACATTCTGTTGATATATGTCTAATGAGGTGGACAATGACGGGGGATCGGTTCTTATGAAGAGTGGCAATGATGATGTCACGGTGACTTCTACATTTCACGTGGAAGCTGGAACACAAAGTCGTCCGCCGATGAGCATACACCCGTGTACCCAGTGAAATGATATTGGTCTACGCATATGGGTAAATATAGCAGGGTCACAGCTTGGGCATAGGCTTGAATACTGCAGGTCTTTTCGTCGTGAAAGCGGCAAACGCGTCCTTGGCATCCTATCAGTGGCTCTTTGTCAGTTGAGTGCCTTCATGAGACGTAGGTTTCGCACCAACATCAGACTGTAACATGAGCGAATTCCATGTTGCGGTGTACTCAAGATTATCTCGAACACTACAGGAGTGATTTAGAGTCAAAGCGAACGATCAGTAAGCCGTTCATGCACCATAAACTCAAGCGCCGTACGTGTGATCTCGAGCGTGAAGCAACAAGTGCTTGGTTCCGAGCGTGGCGATAGGTGACTTGCTCGCGATGAGTTTGGCTGTCCCTATCGCTGCAGCTGGTTCGGTAGTGGGTCAGCACCCTTGGGGATCCACGGCTAGGATCATAGCTCACCAAGAACTTCGTCTCGACCACCCTTGACGACCTTGCTCACGAATCCAATATTCTGAGCCTCTGCCGCGCTAAAAGACCTCGCTGTAAGTGCGAGTTCGCGGACAGCACTCTCGTTCCCAACGATCTTGGAGATACGTGCCAGGGTTCCGATGTCGGCGGCCATCCCTATGTCAACTTCCTGCATAGATGAGAGATCCCATGAGCTAAATTTCTAATTGAAAGGCACAAAAGCCTGAGGACCTTGATGGATATGTTCGAATTTTCTGCTGCGTAACGAATGTCACAAGCGCAGAGAATGTCAACTGCCAGTCCCAGGGCTAGTCCGTGCATAGCAGCAACAACAGGTTGTCTGCACCGTTCAACTGCGGTAATTGCATCTTGGAAATCCTTCAAAACGAGAATGAGAGATCAGAGGGCATTGTGGTCCGGAAGCCGGAACCATCGGCATACCAAAATGTGCGCAGCAAGGCCTACTGCCCTTCGTGAGGGATCATCTCCTTTGGGGGCTGTGATGGAGCTATCAGGCCCGGCTGCCTCGATCACTGATGTCCATGCCAAAAGGTAAGCCAAAATAGCCGCTGTATCCAAAGGTACCAGTCTTACGATCAAGTCCGGCAGTCCACACCTTCGGTAGATTCGAGCCAAGGACAACTGCCCTGATATCTCCATCCCGACTGATGCTGTCGAAAGTCGTGCGGAGCTCTAGCCACATGCTACTCACCATTTTAGTAGTCATTTTTCCCCTGGTGCAAAAAAAAGTCTCACTTACGCCTCGCAGAAAGCATTGACCGGCGGACTAAAGGCGACAGCCATCACTGGTAAGTCTCCCGATATGTTAAAGCACCGACCTTGCGCGCGAACTAACCGGGCAAATTCCACAATAATCACACCTGGGCAATCTTGCACATGAGTAACTCTGATGAACTTTCCGCTGTGCTTCGACATAATGTGAATAGGTAATCTGGATGTGAAGTACGAATGGTGGCTTGTAAGAGTATCGATTTGTGAGGTTGTAAGGGATGGACAACTCTCATGGGAGCTCGCGACTCGCGATGGTTCAATCGGCTACTTTCGTGGGCCGAGAAACCGGTCACGTGTCTTCAATCGGTCAGTCACCTTCAACATGACCTTCCATTACACAAGGCTAAGCGTGAGGTATGTATTTGCCATTGCTTTCTTGGGGATTAGGTTGTGGTAGATAGCAATGCTAAGATCTTGCAGATGTAAAAAGCCGCCTATCTAATTGTTACGTCGGCTGTATATTATAGGTATTCAGTTACGCAAGGCAGAGCAACTGGATCGTAGATGCTGATAGAAGTGGCAATCCTCATCGGTTGGATTTGGGGCGATTATCATGAAAGAACCGAAGAAGCTTACGGGAGTTGTGCGGTGAGGTTGGCTGAGGAATGGCACATAACCTTCACTCAGATTGACGAAGACAATACCAATACTTTCGATGTGCGACACGGCAAGGTGTACGCGACGCCATTGTCAACGATGCCGTGATGGTCCCGACTGTGCTGCATGGTCTCACTCACCGGGAGAGATTTCGGGCTCCACGAAATGATTTTGTAAAGCTTTGGGCACTCGCCCACTGAAAACCGCGGTAAGACTCCTGTCTGGGATGAGAGGGGCTGCCACTAGGATCTTGCGCGAACAGATCGCCGTCGTGGCACGCAATGGTTGGGCTAACGAGCACTCCACGGCATTGTTTGGCAGTGCAGTATGGCAGGAATTTGTGCCAGTTGTTCATTACGCGTCGCATAATCCTGTCCAGCGTGCCAATGTGCCATCCTTAGAGCTACTGTCGAGAATACAACTGAATAAGATCATTTGAACGACCGACTCGCTCAAAGCTAGAAACATTCAATCGCGTGTCCCAAGATCGATGTACGAGCATATATAGCGACAGCGTTATTGTTTCTAGTCAAAGCCATTTAGATGTCGGTCTAAGGATGTGAGATCAAGCAAGGTACTGTGATTGGTTGATGCCCACGTGGTTATGTGACGGATTTATCGGGCCCCACGTTAAACTAGTAAAGGATGACGACAAACTTCTGAATCTATAACTTCTCAACCATCTCATTAAGGCCAAGTCTTTTAACTGCGCGCTTCCAAAGCCATGGCGGCTTTTATGAAGCAGATTGTCAGCTACGTAAGTCGGTCCTAGCTTGAACCGGGATCCGAATCACCAAACCCTTAGCGCGTTTCCTCTAGGGCTTAAATCAATTCATTGCTCCGTATGTGGACAACTTTGACAGCGATAAGCTCGGTGGAGCGCTCTATTCCGGTAGGCAGTTGTCCGTTATAGTGTATCTGACTAGCGCTCATATGCCACTATTCCCACCCAAAGGTGTGGTTAAGATGAAGGATCTCAGAATCAAGAAAGGCGCACTAGATAATTTGCGACTTCCTGTCGATGTCCTAGAAGGTAATATCGAATCTCTGAAATTTTTGTTCCAAGAATGAGGCTGACTCGGGTATGTGTACAGGTCAACTTGGCGAGCTGACGATCCGTGTTCCATATACGTCACTTCGAAGTAAACCCGTCGAGGCCATAATAGAGGATCTCTATCTCCTTGTGGTACCAGTAAGTGGAGGTCACGTTGATCTCGAAGAGGATCAGCGTCGTGCATTGGAAGCCAAACTGCAACGGCTTGCGAACGCCGAGCTACTCCAGACGCGCGGCGCGACCGAAATATCGGACGATACGCAGAAAAATCAAGGATTCGTGCAGGCTCTCTTTGGGACCATTCTCAATAACTTACAGATTACCATCAAGAACATCCACATCCGATACGAGGACAATGTCAGCGTCCCGGGTCATCCATTTGCGGCTGGTATTACACTGGCCGAGTTCACCGCCCGAACTACGGATGGGCAGTGGCAGTCATCATTTATCCCTGCAGGAGCAGGAGCAATCTTCAAGGTCAGGCAGCTCGTCATTCCGTTCGTAATCCCGTCGTGACACCAATACCTTCACAGCTTGCCAAGTTAGAGTCGCTAGCCCTGTACTTCAACACTGACGAAAAAAGCATATCTGGGCTCGAGTCAAAAGAGTTCCTCTCGACATTCAAGTCTCTTGTAAGTGGTATCCCTGTATGTTTTCCTGCATGAGCTCACTGAGAGCTCTAGATTGCTGACCGCGATCGGACTCCGGATCATCAATACCTCCTGCGACCGGTTACTGGCGAAGCTCGAATCATAATGAACAAGAAGGTCGACAAGGAAACACCTCACGTCGATGTTGAAGTACATTTCGAAGATCTCGGGTTCATCCTGGACGATGACCAATATAGGGACACCATCTCGATGATAGACATGTACCACTTCTATGTGCGTCAGGCTCAGTATAAGCGCCAGCGCCCATCGAAGGAAGCGATGGAAGCCAATCCACGCCTAGCGATGCTCAAGTTTGCTGGCGAAGCCATCCTTAAAGAGATCCACGAGAAGAATCGCAAGTGGACATGGGATTACCTCCGAGAGCGCCGAGATGACCGGCACAGATACGTTGCGCTCTTCAAGAGACAGTTAGACGGGCCTCCGTTAAATCAGACAGTGTGTATATGAAGTCTGGAGTCATATTTACCTCCAACTCATCCGGTTTCACGAATTAGGAAACGACTAATCTCCAAAACCTCGAAGCTCGATTACCCTACGAAGACCTCCGCTTCTATCGCTCGATCGCTCGATCAGAATTAAAAAAGGATCGTGCTGCTCGTAAGCGACTGGAAGAACAAAGGGCGAAGGAAGCTGCAACCACAGCCAGTACATCTTGGTTCGGCTGGGCACGCAGCGCTGTCACAGCCGCCACAACGACAAACACTGCTTCTGTTTCCTCAGATACTGGGATAACCGACGAGCAGCGGAAGGAGTTTTACGAGGCTATCGACTATGACGAGAAGAATTCTGCCGCCCTGTCGTTCGAACCCTCTGACGCTTTGAAACTCCGGGTCGCATCAAGTCTACAGAAAGGCTCCTTCAGTCTGCGGACCCACCCACATACAAATTCGGGTGAGGGTCAAGAGGTCGTCTCTGTCGTTTTCGACGCGTTCCAAGCGCAGCTTCTGCAAAGAGCCGAGAACATGGAAGCGAACCTAACTTTGGGTGACTTTGGGGTCTTCGACGGGACATCTCCTGGAACCCTTCATCATCAAATCGTCCGAGTTAAGAAGGAAGGGCTGATCCGAGAAGGACTCTCGGGTACTGCCGACCTCTTGGAATGGTCTATTGGGACCGATAAAATCGCAGCTCGAACGGCAAACGAAGCCCCAGATGCCTTGTTCTACGTCAGGTTCGAGCATAATCCCCCGGATCAGCGTGCAGACAGCGCGATCACCATACGGATGAAGGCGTTGGAGATTATCTACCACAGGGGATATATCGAAGCGATTGCAGCCTTCCTCCGCCCTCCAGAGAGTCAACTAGAATCGGTCGGCGCACTCATTGTAAGTAGCTTGTATTTCCCTCTCGTACTTTCAATGGATAATGGAACATAACCTTGCAGAATGCGGCGTCCCAGACACTTGGCGAGCTCCGGAAGCAGAGCCGTGCAGGTCTGGAGTATGCGCTAACGACTCATAAGACTCTCGACGTAATTTTGGACATGGCTTCGCCTATCATAATCATCCCGGAGAAGTGGGTCAGAATAAACCGTATCCAGCATGGCAGTTTTTTTAAAACAACTTTGCCCCTTTCAGTGTTCGAACCAAGACATGCCCTCACATGGTCCTCGATGCCGGTCATATCTCTGTCAAAAGTGATTTGGTCCCCAAGTCGGAGCTCTACGACGTCCATGCGAAGAAGCAGCGCCAGTACACTGACGAGGACTTTGCAAAGCTCGAGTCTCTTATGTACGACAAATTCTTCCTGAAACTCGAGGCCGCTCAGCTGGTCATTGGTGGAGACCTCGATTCATGCATGGCTGCATTGCACTCTGAACACCACGGGCGCGAGCTGCACCTACTCGAACGGATTAGCATGGACTTTTCTGTGCAGATGTCTATCGTTCCGGATGCATATAGTCTCGCCCGCTTCAAAGTATCCGGAAAGCTGCCTTCGCTCAACGTCAATTTCTCTAACATGAAGTACAAGGCACTGATGCGCTTCATCGACATCTCTATCCCGAACTTCGGAGGTGATGCTTCGAAAGCCGCCGCTAGTTCGCGCCCTGTCCAGCGACCGGACGCAGTCACCCTCCCTTCAATGTTCAAAAAGGCCGAGGAGGAATACAATGTAGACGATGATCGATCTACACTTGCTGGCTCTGACGACGATGAGAATGATCATGAGACATTTGTGGATGCTGAACCAGAACACCACGAGGTTAGCCTAGAGATTCTGATGATTTGATATCTTCTGACGTTCTCATGCCTGATCGTTCCTCAGCAAGCGGAGGCACTTCACCAGCATATGTTTGAATTCGCCTTCGAAGTCCAGCAACTACGAGCGTCGCTATTCAAGTCTAATGAAGGTGCTCCTGAAAAGCCGCTAGCGACCGTCGTGCTTGAACGCTTCGGCTTACAGTTCGACATGGCGAAGTACAATATGAATGTGGACCTGGCGCTTGGATCCCTCAGCATGCACATGATTGACAATCCCGCTCATCCCGTCCCGCTGATTCTATCGAGCCGCAGCGAAGAACAAGGCAACCACCCAAAAGAAGACTTTGATCTTGTCCGCGTCAAGTATGTACGGGCGCAGAAGGAGTCGCCCGAGTTCATGACGATATACGATAGCATCGACCAGAGCGTGGATGTTACCTTGTCGACCCTTATATTATGCGCTGCACCGGAGCCCATCCTCAACCTCTACGACTTCATCATGTACACGTTCGTGGCCGGTCACGGAGGAACAGGCAATGTAACACCTGCAGCTGCGGACGGCTCACCCACGCCGCAGGATCAGCAGTCATTGCCACAGCCCGACCCAAGCGCAGATACAGGGAAGATCCGAGTCCGAGTCGACTTGAAGACTGTTGAACGTGAGGGTACTCCCATCTCCATTGTCACCAATGACGCTTATCACATATTTTCTCCATTAGTGGTCCTAGTGAACGCAGAACAACGTATCGCAACTCTTGCCCTGACGGCGGCCAATGTGGCTATCCTCCTGCGAGCGAACACGCTTCGCGTCGGCGCCCGACTGGGAAATTTATCTTTAACAGATGATTCGAGTTTGGTAACCATCGAACCTTCCTTCAAGAAGATTGTCTCCATCGAGGGTGACGAGCTCGCTGATTTCACGTACGAGACGTTCGATCCCAACGAGAAGGACACATTCCCTGGTGTCAACTCCCTGGTCCATCTCCAAACCGCATCTTTGAAAGTGAACTTCTTGGAGCAGCCACTTCATGACATCTACTACTTCTTGGTCAAATTCGGCCGCATGAAGTCGCTATATGATGCTGCCACCCAGGCCGCAGTGCAGAGGGCAGCCACGGTGACTCGCATGAAGTTCGACGTGACGGTAAAGTCTCCCATCGTTGTCTTTCCTCGCGACCCTTCAAAATCCATGGATGTACTGGTTATGAAGCTAGGCGAGATCACCGCGACCAACGAATACTCCGGACCAGTGCAAACTATATCAGCGGGCTTGAAGGGTATCCGCCTCACGTCTCATTTTCACTACGGCGATGAGTCCGCCAAGCTGAAGATCATCGAGGACGTTGAGGTCACGAGTGAGATTGTCCAGGCCAGTGAGATTGATCGCAAAGCCGAACCTCAGAGACCCGACACGGCAGTAAGTGTCTTTATCTTTTTGATGAACGCTAAGCTGACTCCTCTCCAGATTCAAGTCCGTATGTCAGATGTTAAGGTCATGCTCACCCAGTCGCAGTATGTATTCTTGATCGAGCTGTCTCAGGCAATTCCACGAGTACTGGCAACCACCTCCGAAGCCGAGGAATCCGCTACTGCCTCACTGGCGTTAACACCGACTAACGACGCCTCCCATTCAACCCCGGATGTTGGGCAGGGTGCATCCGTAGACCTTAGTCCGGAGTTAGGCACAACTGCCCACGTTGCATCTGGCCAGGATGTGCCACGCTGGAACACCGTTGATCTCATTTTCACGGTCAAGGCTCTCCGCCTGCAGCTTTATGACAAACGAGCCACACGCGAAACGACCATCCGTGATTCTGGGGTAATTCGCTTATCTCTGAGTGAAAATGTCGTTCGTTTCAAGATGCTTTCGGATGGATCTACGCAAACGGAAATGGTCTTAAAATCCTTCACCATCAATAACACTCGGGCTGGCAACTCCAAATTCCGAGAGATTATCCCCGCGGCCCAGCACGACAGGAATCAGTTCATGGTGCTCTACACGACTGCTGCAGGGTCAAACGGATCTGCCAGTGCAGTCGTCTCTATTGACTCTCCCAAGATAATATTCGCGATGGATCCCGTATTTGCCCTTGTCGAACTTTTGAATAGCCCATTCAGCAAGGGTACCGCAGATGTCAGCCAGGATCACGGAGGTGAGGTAGGGCCGCCCAAAGCGGTAGAGACGGCGCCATCTACCGCGCAGTCAGCAATGTCCTGGCGACTCGATCTTCACGAGGTCTCAATCAGTATCCTCGAAAAGGACGATGATCCAAATACCCAGGCCATCCAGCTTAGCATTAAGGAGGTCCTTATGTCACAGCAGGTCGGTCAGATCATCCTAGAACCAAGCGCCGATATTTACGCTAGTTATTTAGGGTGTTCTCGCGCTAACAGTCAATCGAATGGGAATGTTCCTCATGTCGATGAATAAACCATCAGAAAAAGTCAGCTTTCTAGACGAAGTCGACATTACGCTATCTCTTGATACTCGCCAGGCATCAAGCCGCCCAATGACCAGCATCGAGGTGGCTGTGTTCCCGATTGTATTCCGAGCATCCCTGAGGGATATCAACCTTATCATGTCGATCGTCAATAGGGGTATGGAACTTTCGTCGCAACCCAATACACCTGATCAGAAGGGAAGTGTCAATGCCTCCCGTCCGTCGAATGCGGCAAGAAAGAGGCCGTCGCGTCGAAGTACTGAGGGGAGGTCAGGTCGTGCCGGCAGTAGCACGAACACACAACTAATCAGGTCGAAAGAGAAGGTGCGATGGCCTTTTCATCCCATCACCCAATACTAATCCGGTGTATCCTCAACAGCTACATGCTTCGTTTGATGGCTTCCGCCTGGTTTTGATTGGAGATATACACGAGCTTCCCATGTTACATCTAGAAACACAAGCGTTCTCACTCACTGCAAAGGATTGGTCTAGCGAGGTTAGCTCCGCCCTCCTCAAAGACTTGCGTGTTATTTTATGCGCTCTTTTTAGCTTCAAGCAAATATGAGCTTCGCCACAAGTCTCACGTACTGGAACTTGGCAAATTCTCACTGGGAGCCACTGATCGATCCCTGGACTTTTTCGATCTCTGTAAGTCTGATTCCTGGACAAGTTGAATCAGTGTGCTGATTTGACGTGCAGGTACGCAGAGACGCCTTGACAAGCGCCTTAGCAGCTACTATCTCGTCACAGGAGCGCCTTGACGTTAACGTGACGACCGCCTTCGTTGAATTCGCCATCGCCACAGGAAACATCTACAGCAAAGAGAGCGAAAGAGTTCTCAAGACGGCTCGCGGAGGGGATGCACCTTATCGTATCATCAACCGTACCGGAGCCCTTGTTCAGATCTGGTCAGACTCGGATGTGAAAACCACTACTACACCTTCTCAGACTGTCAAACTAGCCGACACCGACGAAACAGACTGGCGCTTTGACGACTGGAGGGCTTTGCGAGAGGTGAGCGCCCGACATTCGTCCCCTCCGTCTCATAGCACTGGTCTCCGCTGACGGACCTTTATAGGGTAACTCATCGAGTAGAAGCAACACTCTTGCATTGCAATTTCAAGGGAGGTCCTGGGAGCCTGTACGCAACATACCAGTCGATAGAGAAGGCGAGTTTGTGTATGCACTCCGCCCACGCACCCAGAAAGTGGCAGACAGACTACTCTGCGAGGTGACCGTGAAGGATAACGTCAAGATTGTCACTCTTCGATCAACGTACAAGATCGAGAATCTCACATTGTATCCGGTGGACGTCATTCTTGTCGATTCGAGAGGAAAACCCAGCTACGCGTTGCAGAAACTAGGTATCTTGATCTTTCCATTACACGAATGTTCACTGAATTTTGGCGTGTGCAGCTCCTGGGGGCAGCTACTGTATACCCATCGAGGCTATCTTGCAGAATGATCTCCAAGTCCGACCAGATCGTGAGCACTGTCGTTGTTCACTTATTTACACAATTCTAACGCAACCTTACAGCTGGCTTCGGGTACGGTTGGCCAGAGCGATCGATGAAGTGGCAAGATTTCGTACGTACCCCGGCACAGACTATTGCATGTCCCTTCAAGGAGAGCAACAGCGAGGTCCCATTCCAGTTCCAGGCATGGGGTATGTACGATGCAAACGATCCAATTAACCGGTGAGTGCCTGCCACACACATTTTTACTGCGGCTGACGCAGTCAACACAGTACATATCCTAAGATGACCGTTCGTCTGCGACCACCAATCGAGTTCGAGAACCTCCTACCCTACGATGTGCGGTATACCATCTACGATCGTGATTCGCGAAAGAAATGGACAAGTTACCTTCGACGAGGCGGCTTAATGCCAATTCATTGCGTTCATCTAGACCAGTTCGTACTTCTTAACGTGGAAATCCAGGAAACAGGTTAGTCATGCACGAAATATTGTCTGCACAGCTACTCAGGATGAACTCGTCCAGGATACAAGCCAAGCGAGTTCGCGATTATCAATAATGGAGACTCTCCAGACTTCAACATCGAGTCGACCATTCGTGTAGCTGATCGACAAGACCGTAAACTTGACCTAGGGATTAATTACGTGTGCGTGTTCTGTTGGTTAGACGAAGTAACGGGGCCTGAGTTTGTGCCGCAGGAAATATGAAGACTCCGGGGGTGCATTCAAAGTTCAGGTGTACAGTCCATTCGTCGCGATCAACAAGACAGGATTCCCTTTCAGCATTCGCACCGGAAACGGGAAAGCGATCGCAGGACAAGTCGGGAACGGTGGGACCGAACCGGATACCATATTCCCACTTTCTGACATTCGTTTCCGCAGATGCACTTTCAGAGACGGCGCCCTTCAGTGAGGTGTTCGTATGGCCTTGATACCCCCCAGTTCTCATTCTTTGATTTCTGTGCTCCTTAGTGTTCTCGCATCCGAAAGAGCAAGGAGGAGAGTTCTCTATCCGTATTGGAGATTCAGCGTGGTCCAGCGTGCTCAACTTCGAAGCTCCGACTGCGGAAGCCGCTCTTGTTCTCAAGACATCACAGTCGCTCGGTAGCAAAGAGGCTCACATTGGCATCTCCTGGTCGGCAGGTCTCGGCAAATACAAAATCACGAAAGTGGTAACCATTGTTCCACGTTTCGTTACAAAAAACGAGCTCTCCCAGGATATTTTGGTTCGAGAGAGTGGAGATCCGCGAAGCGATGCGCCATTGAAGTCCGGGCAGATTATGCCTATTCACTCCTTCTCGCCCGGTCGAGACCCTGGGTTGACTTTCAAGTACCCAGGGGTGGAGTCAGCTTGGTATGAGAGCCTTTTCGTCGGCTCGGATTCTTATGCTCGAACTAACGTGCTTGGAACGTGCAGGTCGTCTCCGATCAGTATCCAAGATATTGGTATAACCCATGCCCGCCTAAGCACCAGTCAGCAACCGGAGCCAGCTTTAGCACGCATCGAAGTGTCGGTGGAAGGCGCCACTATCTGGGTAGTCATCAAGAAAGAAACCGAATCATGGCCATTTTTGATAGAGAACGCTAGTGACAATGTACTTTCTTTCTCACAAATCGTGAGTGCGGTTCCCTCGTTCCCTCGGCTGTCACTCTTGCTTATTATATGCTGGTAGGATGACCGCCGAGGTCGCAGTGCGATTGAGTACACGCTTCAGCCACATTCCAGTGCTCCTTACGCCTGGGACGCACCCGCAGCGAGGAACAAGAAGTTGGAGCTAAAGCTAGAACAGAGCAGGAGGGAGGTAGACATCATGGAGATCGGGGATCTCATCCCATTCAAGTTCCGTGTGAGTATCCTGTCTGGTCTATCCGAGGGCTGGTATCCTATGTCTAATGTATCTATCAGACCTCAACTGGATCACGAGTTGTTTCGCTGGACGTCCGAGCGGAAGGACCGAAGCAGGTTCTAACAGTCTCTAACTACAGCGAGGATACCAGCCTCTATAAGCGACGGGCCCGATCATCATCGACAGCAGAGAGTACTATATCTAGAGCAGACACATTGTCCAGTCAAGTCGAGGCCTTTGAAGCAATCACAGAGGAGATCGAACCATCCATGTCCATCAACCTCGACTTCGAAGGCATTGGCATTTCCCTCATCAATCGCCGGCTGGTCGAAGTTGTGTATCTCACCATGTCTAAACTCAAGGTCGAGTATACCGATAGCGATGTCGCGCAGGCGGTCAACATCGCTTGTGGATGGATACAGCTGGATAACCAGCTTCACGAGGCCATCTTTCCCATCGTGTTGCAACCGATGGCGGTCCAAAAGGAAAGCAATAGCTTGGCAATCCTCCCTTCCATCCAGGCTTCGGTCATCGTTCTCAAAGATCAATGTGAGCGGATCGAACTCATATCCTGTCTATAAGTCTGACACTTCTTCCCTCAGCGCACGGAGTTCTCTTCATCAAGTACGCGTCGATTTTGCTACAAGCCCTGAGCGTTCAAATGGACGAGGACTTCCTGTTCGCTCTACTCGATTTGACAAAAGTCAAGGGCATTGTGTGGGAAGACGAACAAGCTGAGTAGGTGGCAAATTTCTGACATCCGTGTGTGACCCTACGCTGAGGGCGCACATGATAGTGCATTGACCCAGTTCCCGACATCAATCGCGCCGCCAACTGGGCGAAAAGATGGGCAGGATCTGTACTTTGAGGTGCTAGAACTGCAACCCATGCGCCTGGCCCTATCATTTACTCGCACCGAGCGCGTCAATGCTGATGAGAAGTATGTCGGCCTGTCCAACCAGGCGCAATTGCAGGTGCACTAACCCCTTTTTTAAGGCTCACGTTACGCAATCCATTGGCAGTCGCCTTGAACGCCTTCACAATGACCATCGGCAATATCAACGATGCCCCTCTCCGATTCAATGCCCTCGCTATCAAAGACATGCGACTGACGGTTCCAGTGCTTCAAGAGCGGGTCATGTACCACTACAAGCAAGAGGTTTTGCGGCAGTTGTATCGTATCCTAGGATCCGTTGATTTCATCGGAAATCCTGTTGGCCTCTTCAACAACGTCAGTTCGGGAGTGGCGGACATTTTCTATGAGCCGTACAAAGGCGTCGTCATGCATGGTAGCAAAGAACTGGGCATAGGCATTGCAAAGGCAAGCGAGCATTGACAAAGATCGCTGACAATTCCTAATGCCTAGCACATAGGGAGCCGCCAGCTTTGCCAAAAAGACAGTCTTCGGGGTCACGGATAGTATGACGAAAATGACGAGCAGTATTGGCAAGGGTAAGCGGTGCTGGCTACTGCACGCTCTTGAACAGTTACATCCATTTATATTTTCTATTCGCAGGTCTCTCGGCTGCAACGTTCGATGCCGAATATCAGCGACAACGGCGGCAGACCCAGCGCAAGAACCGGCCTGGGAACGCAATGTGGGTTAATAATTGTATCGACGGGTTGTGTTAGCTCACCGGATCTTGCATTAGCTACGGCGTCACGGCAGGAGCTGAAGCATTTGCGACCAGTCTTACCAGTGGCATCGAGGGCGTGGTGGTGAGTGAGATATGCCCTTGTGCCTTTTTACCAAGCTGAACTAAAACACTGTCATTTCTGCTTGCAGATGAAACCCATTGAAGGTGCTGAGCGCGAAGGTGCCTTGGGCTTTTTCAAGGGCATGGGTAAAGGACTAGTCGGGTGTGTGCAAGAGGATGCAAATCTTAAGATATAATCGCAACTGACTAGGCTTTTGTTACAGAGTCATCACAAAACCCGCTGTCGGCGTATTCGACTTGGCCTCAAACTTCACTGAAGGTGAGCACGATCTGAGGTATTATGCTGTATGGTTGTTTAATGATTTCCTCAACCGAATAGGCATCCGAAATACGACGACCGTCTTTGACAACAACACGCGGAACAGGAAACGCGTAGTGAGTTAAGCTTATTCATGAGGGTATAGTTGAACCTTTTGACCGATCTGTGCCATACAGCCGAGACATACCCCTGCGGATGGTATACTAACTGTGCGTCACTGAACTCAGCTTCCGCTGACCAGGCCGCTAACATTACCGCCCTCCCATGGATAGCCATACTCTCAGCGCGAGGCTGTTGGACAAACATGGATGAAAGACTTGGACAATGGAAAATATCGGGCAGAGCTCTATGTCGCCCATCTTGGTACGTTACGATAAAGCTTTCGTGTCATTGCAATCACTGATATTTATGGGCCGTAAAGCACTTCCCGGAGGGGATACTGTCGTCATGCTAACCACACATCGGATCATGGCCTTCTCATCCAACCGATTGAGGATTGGCTGGGATCTCCCTTTCCCACATATCGAAAAGGTGTCGATTCTTGACACTGGCATCAACTTCGCTGACAAAGCCGGGAGGAACTATGATCAGTTCATCAGCGTACCGGACGCGTCTTCGAAGAGCTGGTTCTTTGGGGAGATAGAGAAGTGAGTTCCAAAGACCGTCCATAGGCTGCGAGTAATTGTCCTCCATTTAGCTGACGCCCTTTTACGTCTTGCGATGTTCGCAGGGTGATCAAGCAGTGGAACGCCAGTCGAAGACTTGAACGATGATTCATTATATAAAATGCCTGCCTATTTCTGTTGCACACTCCTACACGACTTCTTGATTTCATCCAGACCCACTCCATTGTTACATCCACACTACCCACAGTCATGAATCATATCCAAAGTTCTTTGCTGCAAACAGTGATGTGGGAAAGCCAGACCAGTGCAACTCGAAGAGGAGCGAATACAAATTTGCTTACCGAACTACTTGAGGGATCAGTGGTTCCGAAGTAACGGAATCCATCGTTCTTGCTACACCAGCCGGTCCCAATCCAGATAGTATACGCGCTCGGCTCAAGGATTAATTGAGATAAGAATGCTGCGTTGTGCGAGAATTTGAATACTATGCGATTACAACCCCTCGCCGTGTTTATCGCTTGGTGGTCCCTCCAGTAGCCATCCCCAGGCTCGGTGTATCAAGCTATTGTTGACCACAATCCGTGGCAATTCCCAGCAGGGTCCAGAACTGTCGAGCGGAAGCGAGCCAGACATGAGAAATATAATGTGACGAGCGACCCAGGGGATTCGATATCCCTATGCAAAAGATCTCAGTCAAGTTGACTCCTTCCACGTCTATCGGCTAACTTGATGCAAAGAGCATGCGACTACTTGAAGAAAAATGAAACATTCCAAGTCCAAGCGAACATTTGGATGATGTGCCATTTGGTGTTGTGGCAGGCCAGATTTGCCACAACCCAAGCAGAGGATAACGCGCTTGCTTGGCATGCAGACCGCAGGCTACTCTACCTTCCTTCACGACCTGCCGCAATCTTCCATAGACGCCACAGGTGATCTCAACGACGATGACGATCAGGTCGACAGTGGTAGCGCTCTTGAGGACAGCCCTCGGGACGGGAGCAGAGACGACGACGATTATCAGCCCAACATTGGCGATCATGACGACGACAATGAAGAGAATAGCGGAGATGGACCGACAGATGGCGTGCTAGGGGCTGGTGGGACTGCCGAGCGGCCACATCAACATCAACAGACGGACAGTGGCGCTGGCCCATCGTATCCGCAAGCATACACCTTAACATACACCCCGGCAGCCCAAGACTACATTAACCCGTACTTCTACACCCCTCCGCAACACAATCCATACTCTGTGTCTGGCGGCCAAGGCGAATATTATCCCACCGCCATGGCCCAGAACCCAGTTCCGGTGCCTGCCATCGCCCTCCCCACAAATACCGGGAATGCCGTCGTCCCCAATCTATCATCCGTGCCAGCACCGTCTCTTCCATCGGGCCTACCGTTTCAGCCTGTGAGTGGTATCCGCTCCTTTGCTTTGCTTTTGCTTCTAGTCGTGATTCTAATCACTTCGTTTGCCAGTACAATCCACCCTCACCCGCCACAAGTCAACCTGCGAAGCGTCCTCGCCGCAGCAATGCTGTCGCACTCGATCCAGACATTGATAATCGTCCAATTGAGGAGCTGTATACCGAACTACCTACCACGGTCGTTCGTCCGGTACAGCCTCGCGTGACCCAAGCCAAGTTTCAGTGTACAATGTGCGATGCCAGGTTCCCGAGGAAGAACGCTGTCGTCGCACATATTAAGACACATCTGGGGAAGAAGAAGTATACTTGTTCGCATACTGGTTGGTCAGTCGAAGACCTGTTTTCCTAAGCCACACATAAACTCATCGTTTGTGCATTCAAAGTAACATGGCCTTCGTGCGGGAACACGACTGCAAACGACACGAGACCACTCACACCGGTACAAGGAGCCACATCTGTTATTGGTTAGTACTTTTTGGTCGTACTCCACAACATCGCGGTTCTGAGCACCGTTGTCTTGAAATTGTCTTCAGTGGCCGGCCCTTCGCTCGGCCTGACGCTTTGCGTCGTCACAAAGAGAAAGGAACTTGCAACGATCTGGCTCCGCCTCCCCCGCCGCCCGTCACCCCACCTCAGCCAGACACGAGCACAGAAGCGCAACCGTCGGTTGGCCCCGCTCTCGTCCCATTCACACCCGAGGAACACGCACATTTCTTATCCCTGACAGGTCAGCTTGGGCAAATGCAGCCTCCCGGATCTAGTGCCAGTGTCGATGGTCAAAATCCTATTGCTACCACCGATCCAACATTGACCGGCCCTACAAACGGCAATGCATCACCCACAAAGCCACTGAGATGGCAAGCCGTCAGCACAGGACCGAAGAAGCCAGGCAAACGACCCAAGAAATCAAAACCAATCATCAGCGATGAGGTTGAGGCGTCACTTACCTCGGAGAATCACCAGCACCATCACGCGGCTATGAGCGACGTCGCTGGAAACCTTATGTATGATCCCACGGTGTTTTCCTCATCAGACATGATGGATGGCCATCATCCTGTCCAATTCATGCAATTCGCTCATGGTATGCCCCCACCATTACCACCGCCTGTGGGAAGCGGGCCTCCTCCACTGCCCCACATGTCAGACTTCTCCCATTCGCAAGGGAATGGAGGTGGTTCCTCCCATCACTTCCTTCCTGGGCAACTCCCCTACCCGTATCCTCCGCACCATGTTTACGGCCTTCACCATCATCACAACGGAGCGGCACCACCGACCTTTCAGCCAAACCACCACCAAGACGACCCTACGCCGAATTTCCAGGACCATCATTCGGGGCAACCACCGCCCTCCTTCCTACCACCACATGACTTCAACACTGCGACGCTTCAACCAACATTGGATGGGACACCACTCCTACAACATCATATCCCAGCGCCCGAATCGAGTCGTCATGAGTCTCCGAGTGGTCCCAGTGCACATCCGGATGGCACTACAGGGATGTCCCTCGTTGAACTTGCCGTCGGCGCCGCGACTCGGGCCCAGCGAAAGCGCAAGCGACGAGAAGCGGCGGACGATGGTGGAGATAGCACTGGTGCGGGAGGAGAGTTGGACGGGCAACAGCAGCAGCAACTTCCAGTTCATGCAATGCGCGTGTCATCATCCTCTCATCCGCACAGCATGGCGTTAAACATGGAGCTGGTCTATCCATCCTCCGAAATGACTGCAGGTGAACTCGATGGAATCGTCAATCATCATGAGACCGATGATGGTTCCAGTGGGATAGCCGCGGATGGTGGTGGATCGACACCTGCTCGGCAGAAACGTGGCTCAGGCGGAAAGAAATCTTCTGGAAGTAAAGGTAAAACAAAAGGGAAGGGGGTCGCCACCGCTTGATCCTTGTGTCTTCGTCCTTTCGAGTTCTCTTGCTTCCGTAAGCACGGCTGGGCTTCAAGGCTCAACGTGGGTGATGACGAGGGTTGTAATGTCTGCGCATAGTCACCCGCAGTTACAAGTGTTTTCCCTTGGATTATGCTGGATCCGCGCCAGAAGAATCGAGGCATTCACCAGCAGGAAACATTGCGGTGGCTGAGAAACGCTGTGCCGTGCTCTAGATAGAGTGGGATGGGAGAATTCGGTGCTTTTATTCCTGTCTGTTCGATGAGCGTTAAAGCTCTCCTTTATATATAGCTGCGGAGCGCGCGGTGCTCTCCACCAACAGAAATGGTCCCGTGGCGAAAGATGAACGATTTGCCTGCTCTTTCCCACCAGCACAAGGGCAGTCAAACAGCAACACCTGCCATGGTGAGTTCGTGCTCATAGACAGGACGTCAAGAGGGAGATATGAATCCGGATCACTATACTTGATATAAGCATGGGTGCGCATGTGCACATGCGTCTTTGCGGTCAGTGCGCGACGACAGGCTCTAATTAAGGCAGAGAATGGGAGACTCGTATGCAACGTTCGGTACTAGAGGTAATGTGCAACATATCATATCACCCGCGGGGGGCAAGTACAGGAACTACTTCATATAATCTGAAACGGGATAATGATCCCAATTATCTCCGTCTGGCTTTTCTGCCACCAAGATGTTAAAATCCAGATCGGACTCAGGGGAGTCCTTGAGAGATGGCGTGGCGTTGTACTTGGTCACTGGGATCGAACAGAGTGATTCAGCCCTGCTCTGCCTTGAACATATGATGAGACATACCCTTTGGCATTGCTTCGGCTTCTTTCTGGAAATATGAACGAAACCTTTACACCCAAGAAAGGTCGTCAGCATGTAGCGAGGTGGGTATAATCAGCTTAAAGACCTGCCACTCGCCGCTTCCATTCGCCAGGTGGTCCCCTGTTCTTAGTCTTCGCACCGAATGGGCGTCCTCTCTTGGGGGGTATCCCTTAATATTATGTCAGCATCCAGATATGACATCACAGGTGAGGTTGCGTTACACACCGTTGCGGCGAGCAGACTTCTGATCTATGGGATTCGTGGTCACAGACCCTTCTTCATCATTTTGGTTGATCAGATTCCCTAACAATATCTCCCTTAGTGTGTGGGGATGGGTGGAAGGGCGGATATCCACGGGGTTTCGGAATCATTGAAATACAACATACCTATCTGCATCTTGTATATCGAGCTTTGGGTGGCTAGTTTTTGCTTCTTGCTGTTAGAAACATGAGGATTTCCTGGCCCTTGCGTGTCAGACGAATCATTGACAGGTGGCTTCCACCACCACCTACCTTCTACCCCCTCCTGTTTACGTTTCGACCTTGGACCTAAATACAATGAAATCGTCGTAAAGTCAGGTTGCCATGACATGAATGTGACGCACCCTCTCCCACCCCAGCTGAATCGTAGAAAGGAGCGGGGTGCAAGATTAGCTTAGGTGCAACCTTAGACCACGCGACAAGCTACGCACCTAGATAATGAAATATAGAGGGCAGATATCCGTTGGTCCGTGAGGTTGGACCCATTAGTGGTACTGGATTAGCGGGATGGAAATGAGAAAGAAGAATTATGAATGGAGACCCTGAAGTTCAGGCTACAACGACAGACCTTTATCTTCTCGAAGAATGGATGCCCCAGACAACGCTGAAGGCTGTGCCGCTGTGTTTTCATATGGATTATGGGGATGGGGCCACAGGTGAATTCTGTGAGATGCCTCGTTGGCCTGTTGCTCATCCACTGCTGCATTTAACAAATCATTAATGGTTCCGCTTGGAAGGCAAACGAGCAAGGTTGTAAGTACAACTCCTCCCGATGCAGAGTGACTGTGGGCATAGCTTTGACTTACTGCGTTGGAAGAGCCGGCGCGGATGTGGTGAAAAGGAGTAGAATCAGATATAGATAGTATAGCTCGCGATGGGCAAGCATCATAATGATGGATTGGGTGGAATTGGAATAGGTAATCAAAGCAAATGGAAGAGCCAGGTAAGCCGAACCCAGTCACTAGGTGTAGAGTGCTTTTGCGCGAAGGGGTGAGAGAAGGGTAGAGAGTTGGAGGACGCAAACCACTCAATATGTATGACTGCCTTTACGCTTCGCTTAACTACGCGAGCCATCTTATGCGGGTCGGGTAGGTCGCCCACCTCGAAGCGCAGCCTTTCACGGGAAAGTTTGAGGAGGTGTATACGAAGCGTGCTTCAGCGTATGGCATATCGTTCTCAACGGATTTCTATCGCTCGATGTTTGCTCGCTACCATTTAAAGCCTTGACAGGATGCTCGATTCGAAGCGGGATGAGTCGACCGTAGCGAAAGATGAACGATTTGCCTGCTCCCTCCCCACCAGCACAACAGCAGTCAACAACAAACGCCTGTCATGGTAAGTTGGTGCTCGCAGACAGGTGGTAAAGAGCGGGATATGAATCAGGATCCACTACACTTGGTGTAAAGGTGGCCAGTGCACCACTGCCAATTGCCGGACGTTTCTCTACACCAAATCCTAGAACAAGGTGTTGCAGACGAGCAGTAGTACGGGAGATAGGCTCCAATCAAAAGCAGAGAAATGTAGGCTCATATGCAACGGTTGGTGATGGAGGCGGTGTGCAACATATCTTATCAGCCGTGGGCAGAGATGTGGGTCGAATTACTCCTTATAATCTGGATGGGGAAAATGATCCAAGTCTCCGTCTGGGCTTTAGGCCGCCCAGATGCTAAATTCCATAGGCTCAGACTCAAGGAAACCCTCAGAAGATTGCGTGGCGTCGGACTTAGTGGCTGGGATCGAACAAAGTGATTCAGCCCTGGCCAGCCTTGAAAATATTATGAGACATACCCTTTAGCAATTTCGCCCTCTGCTTTGGAATTTTGAACATAAAAGCGAAACCCTTGCACCCAAGAAAGGTCGTCAGCAGATACTTCAAGTCTTGCCGCCCATCGCTGCTACTTACCGGTGCTATCTTTTCCTTATTCTGAGAACCGTGTGGGCGTCCTCTCCCAGGTTTCGATTTCTCTTAGATTTCCGCCACATTGATATTAAGTCACCATCAGAGGTGACATAACCGGTCGGGTCAACCATCGAGGCAGCACAGCCACGAAGAAAATATCGTTAGTGTCAGGAAAGCCTAACTTCCACCCGGGGAGAGCCCTACACACCATTACGATCATAGTCTTGATCTATGTGATTTGTGGTCATTGATCCTTCTTCTTTAACTTGGTCCACCAGAGTTCCTAACAACCAAGATGTCCATCAGTCTCCTGGGACGAACAGGAGGACAGAAGTTTCGGAATTATTGAGATGCTACATACCTATCTTCATCTTGTATGTCGAGCTACCTGCGGAATCTTTTGCTAGTTTTTGCTTCTTACTATTAGAAACTAGAGGATTTTCTATGCCAGACGGATCATTGACAGGTGACTTCCTTTCTACCCCCTCTTGTTTGCGTTTCGAACTAAGACCTAAATACAATACAATCGTATTAAAGTTAGGTCGCTGTGACACGGATGCAACGCACCCTTCCCCAACCAAGCTGAATCGCAGAGAGGAGCGAAATGCAAGGTTAGCCTGGGCGCAAAACCTTAGACTATGCGATAAGCTACGCACCTGGATAATTAAATGTGGGGGCCACAGTCCCGTTGGTCCGCGAGATTGGACCCATTTGTAATACCGCTAGATTAGCGTGATGGAAATGATATAGACGAACCGCAAACATGCGTTTAGGGGAGGTCCTGCAGTTCGGGCCCGAAGATACAACGACAGACCTGTATGTATTTGATCCTCTCGAAGATCGGGTACCCTGGACGACGCTAAAGGCTGTTCCTCTGTGTTTCTATATGGATGGGGGGGGGGATGGGGCCACGGGTACATATCATAAGTGTCCTGTCGCTCCTCCTCCACCGCGTTCACCAAATCCTCAATGCTTTTGCGCAGAAGGCGAACAGGCAAGGTTGTAAGTACAACTCCTTCCGATAAGAATGACTGTGGGCATAGCTTTGACTTACCGCGTTGGGAGAGCTGGCACGGATGTGGCGAAAAGGAGTAAAATGAGAGATAGAGAGTATACGTGATGGGAAAGCATCATAAGAACATATTAGGTAGAATTGGGGTAGGTAATAAGAGAAAATGTGTAAGCCGAACCCAGTGACTAAGTGTAGAGTACTAGTGTTTTTGTGAGGTGGGGTGAGTGAAGTGGATGAGAAGGGCAGAGAGTTGGAGGACGCAAATGCTTATCCGATATATATATGACTCCCTTACGCTCCGCTTGAATGTATCTTAACTATACCCGGGTCGGGTAAGTCGCCCACCTCGCCAAAATTGGCTTGAAGCGCGGCCTGTCACGAGAAAGTTTGAGGAGGCGTATGCGAAGTGCGCTTCAGAGTTAGGAGCATATGTTTTATCCTTTCCAACGAATTGCCATCGCGGCTAGTGCGACCGCACTGTCTGAGCGAGCTGGGGTGATGCTGCGAACCAAACAAGAGATATTTGTTGTCGCCGCAAGCAACCCTGAGTCACGAGGTTCCGAATGGAGCCACAGAGGTACTTCTCAACCCGGAAGGGGATGGATGGATGGCCAGGATCCTGGGAGATATCAGCACCAATGCAACCCGCTTGGTGGCTGATGGCCAGTGAAATGATTGGTGGAGTGTCCTCTCCCACTCTTAGTATTAAGCCAGGCCCAATGCTTTGCTAGAAGATAAGCAGCCGCCGTGTTGCCATTTGGTGTTGCTAGTGGGTGGAGATGAAAGGGGGCAACGTTCCACTGGGACCCAATACGAGCTGCCTCATTGGTCCATTATCCCTCTATCCTCGTTTTCGTCAATCACTGGAATCTTGAGTACGACCGAAGTATTTTCCTGTTTCGCCTAGAAGCACTGAACAACACTACAGTGCGGAAGGTGTATCGAAAGGGCGTAGGTTCTGCAGTATTCGAAGGGGTAGGTTGTTTGAGTAATTGGTGGGTTGAGAGGGATACTGCATCGTTGGAAGAGCGACTGTGACCACTCACCCATTATATATCCTCCTTCCCATCTGTATATGAAGTCCGTTTCAAAGTGAGGGAGATATTTTCCGTTGATGGCTTGTCCCTTAGCAAGGATCCCGCGTTCCACGAAATGGTTAGTATTCTCAGCACATCGAGGTTGTTGGAAGCGGAGTTCGTCATGGTGAAATCCGAGGAGCTGGAGCGACGTCGTCCTTCCTCAAGGAGAAACGTTAGAGCTCTGGTTAGGAGGCGAAGTGCGGAGACTGCGATGCTTGGAGTGGGAGACTGTCGTTGTCAACGTAGTGCCATTGGGCCTCATTATCCCTACACGCCATCCCCCGCCCAAGACGGACTGGTACGCTTCACCGTAGCGATGGGGTGGAACCTGATGGTCCAATGTGGCCAGCAGAGCTAAGTATCAGACGCACTGAGTGGGCTTGCCCACTGAGAGAAAGAATGAACTCGAGGGGACGAGGGGGCCGCTTAGGGGCACCCCCTCTAC
>WSUE01000351.1:0-33429 GCA_019633535.1 Tulasnella sp. JGI-2019a
GCAACCCATATACAACAATCCTGCCAATGCCCTAAGCAGGAGATATATCAGCAAATGTAGTTCTAGTTGTGACTGAACACATCTAAGACATACTTGCAGCTTTGAGGTTGGCAGAGAGCAGTCAAGATCATGAGTGACTTTCAGGGAAACTGTCAGGGTATTTATTAGGGGGGGTTTCCAAAAAGATTAATCCCTGTAAGCATGGTATCCCAGAAAAAGTAAATTGACGTGTAGTAGCGTGTTGAGCAAAGCCCCTGCAACACATATTCTTTTGCTAAGTCGATGATTTACTAGAGCACCAACAAGGTGTGAAACCTCGCTTCAACGTCGATCAATTAGGACCAGTCCTCCAGGCCGTGGAATGAGCCATGAAACAGGTAGATTTGCAGTATCGCGTCTAAGGACTGCTGCTTGCCGTAAGGCTACATGTTGCTTTCCGATAGGATTGCATTATACCTCCCACTACAGCACCCTCCGACGCGGAAATTCTAAACTCGTAAAAACTCAACCTGGTTGCAATGCCAACATAGGCTTACATTCCTTTGAACTTACAAGTTATAAGGCAAATCTTCCCCCAGACCTCACTTTCAGGCCCTTTTTTATCTTGACATTGGATGCCTCGACCATAAATATACCCTCAGCCACTGCCAAAGCCCGTGTGTTCAAAATTTCCCCGCCCAGCGATTATTCCAGGACCCTTCGGAGTCGGTTACCGTCCCCGTTGCTTTGCAAGCGCCGACAAGTAAGGCCAGTCGATGGTTCACGGTTGGAACCACCGCCAGGCCGTTGTGAGGACCACTGACAGGGAGAGGTTTCATTGACACCATCGACAATCGCTATCAATTCAGTCTCTCTCTAACGCAATCCCAAATCACCACAAATACTTGCCATTTTTAACAAAGCGCTGCCTCTCGGTCAATTCCTGATTCATCGATTCACCCTTCGGACGACAACAGCCACCACTAGAACCGTGACCCGAGAATATGCTCTTCACCAGACGCTCGGGTCGAACCCCTACATGATGGAGGGTCTAATGATGAGTGCGCGCAAACCATGGCAGATAGAGGGACCGCCAAGCTGCTGAGAGAGGTATAATCGAACATTGTCAGTTTCCCTATAAGAGGCGACTCCCTCTTGGAATCATCGCCAATCCCTCACTATTTAGCTTGCCTATACCACCGACCCACCTCCATCTCTTGCTATGCCTGTTAGGTCACACCTCACGGTCCTCGCTGATAGCGCCACTACCTTTCATCTCTCCCCGCATTCCGCCTTCCTATCCTTAACACCACCACTAAAACAGTACGCGAATGGGGTATCGTCACCTACGAGCAATTCCACAATGACGTAGAACATGTCGGCAGACACTGGATGCGCCAACTGCAATCTGACGGCATTCCCCATCGATCTGTCATTGGCTTATGGTATGCACTATCACTTGCCACAACCAGTGATATAGCGCTGAACAGTTATTAAATCAGGATTGGAGGCATGACCTATGACGATGTCCTCCATGCCTACGGCTCGCACGTGCAGGCTATGTTCCACAGCTGTTCAGCGCCCGACTGCCGAATCCGGCCGTGATCTTCGATCTCATGCAGAAAGCGGGTGCCAAGGCCCTCATATTCGATGCCTTGAGTTTAGCTGCAAGCAATCCTTCTAGAGTTGCGGTCCCCACCTACTTCGCCGTCGCACCTTCCACGATTGCCTCAACGATGGATCGCCTGCCGTCATTAGTGGATGGTCTAGAAGGGTCAGATATCTTCTGTATCTTTCTCACCAGTGGGTCAACGTCTGGACAACCTAGACTCATCAAATGCTCGTACTCCTGGCTCGACAACAATATCGCAAAAGCCGACGTCCTCTGTCAACGCCGGAGACCCATGCGTCAGGATGTGACGACCTCTGTGTAAGTGTTATTCCACATATTTCTTTGGAGATGTCTCCTCACGCTTTCATTCATAATAGTGGCAGCATGACGCACATCGCTCAGACATTCAGTGAGTATAAGTACCGAACCAGTTTTACCGGAGCTAAACTGACTTATGCATCAATTTGTCTATCAGTGCTCGTGGGTGCTCTAAAAATGGGACATGCGTTATTCAACCAACTCAGCCGGCCTTTGCATCGGAGGAGATGGTGGATATGGTTCGACGGTGTTCCCTTAACTGCCTCCGTCAGTTCGGCACTTTCCTCTCCATCCACATCCGGAACGCGAAGTGCGATCCTGTCGTCCTCTCAGTTCTGCAGTCCCTCGACGAGGCGTTCTTCTGTGGTATCGGTATGCTGCCCGACGATGAGGAGTTCGCCACTCGAAACAGTATCAACGTGAAAAACATCTTCGGCAGTACGGAAGTTGGAGCGATGTTGTATTCTGCGGATGTCGAAAGCTTCCTGCGCCAACTTCCTGAGACGAGTTATGTTTTTTTGGCCAGTTGATGAGGAGAAACAGGAGCTCAAACGTACGAAGGTAGTGGCACATAATGCACACAGCATACGCCTTCTCGAATTGGTGATCCTGCGACAGTCAGCAGATTGTCCTAACATATCCTTATGTGGCCCTGACGGAAACTATCGCACGGGAGATCTCTTCCAGGAGGTCAAACCTGGTCGGTACATCTTCAGGGGTCGTGACGACGACTGGATCAAATCTGAAAATAGTCTACGCTGTGACACAAAGTGAGGGTGTTCAGATGTTTCCCCCGCGACTCGAACTGACCCTTCAGCTCTCGATTTCATTCAGGTCCGTCGAGGATAATGTTCGCATGATGTGCGAGGATCTCATCGAAGACTGCGTCGTCGTCGGAACAGGTCGGCCGTCCCCAGCCCTCTTCGTGGAACCGTCTGTGTCCTGGGAAGAGGAGAAGCTCAAAAGGGAGATCCTTCGATGCACTAAGCAGTTCCACTCTCGGCGCTATATGCATGAGCGAATTGTTGTGTCACGATTTATCATGGTTGTACCCAAAAAGACCCTCCCCCGGACAAGCAAAGGGAACATCCGCAGAAAAGCCGTTGAGGAAAGCTTTCAGACGACTTTGAATGAGATTTATGACTCAAAGGCACGACCCCTGTAGTTACAGCAAGAAATTTATGTTTTACATCCCATCTTATATGTTCTTTCCATGTGCCCTTCCGGACTGGCCTTTAAATCAGTTGCCCCTGACATCGACACTTGACTGCTATTAATTACGAGACTGCTTGTTATGCGAGTTTACAGGTGAATTACTAACTCGGTATTATGGAGCGCCAATACCTTCACGACTGATATCGACAATTGACGATTGACGATCAAAAATTGACGACCGACTTAATCATAAGCCCAACGACTTACATCTGATGCTGGAATCAGTGAAATACTTTCTATGATGTTGGCTAACGTTAGAAAACCAGTAGAAGCAAACGAGCGGCTGCCAATGGTACATATAACAGTTCTCGTCGGAAAGCGCCGAACTTCTTTTTTTTTTGGGCTATGTCGCGCACGTCTCACCCGCCACTGGATATGTAGATACAGTATATATATCAATAGAAAGGAAATAATTAGCCTGACACGATCACGAAAGAACTTAAGAAATCGGCGGTGAATTCATTTAGTAGTCGCTTAGCCACGAAATCAGCAGACCGAGGTTCAAGCTAGACACTAGGTATCTTTTAGCCACAGAGGTCGCGTTAGGAATATATATATTCAATAGTGTCCGAAGCTCGGAATGACATGACGGATTCAATTCTGGACTCCATAGATCTGATCCAACATGGCTCGAAAGGTCTCTTCAACAGCTTTCTTGCGGATATTGCCCTTGGCTGTTTGCGGGAGGGTCTTGCTTGGAACGACGACGATGAACTGCGATTGGACGATGCGTTCATGCATATAGCGCCGAGAGTGAAATGGCTGTATGCGTCGTCGGATTTCCCACTTGAGCTTCTCCCCGTCCCATAATACAGAAGGTTCTATGAAGAGTGTCGGGGATCGTCGACCTGTTCCTATAACGACGCAGTCTTCAACGAGATCCCCGCACATCATGCGTACGTTGTCCTCGATGGACCTGACCGTCATACTTTCAGCCGATGCCAAAGGTAGAGGATGCAAGCAAACGAAGAGTTCAGGTCCACTCACTTTGTATCGCATCGCAAACTATTCTCGGATTTGATCCAATCGTCATTACGTCCTCTGAAGACATACTGACCCTGCTTAACCTCCTGGAACAGATCCCCAGTGTGGTAATTACCGTTGGGGTCGCACACAGACGCGTCGGGACAGTCCGCCGATTCTCTCAGAATCACAAGCTCAAGAAGAGAGGCGCTGTTCGTATTCACGTTATCCCCACGACCGGGGCTTGTACCCTCCAACTCTTCCTCGCCATCAATCGGCCAGAACCCATATCTCGTCTCCGGCAGAGGGCGCAATAGACGTTCCCCATCGAGAGAATAGAGCATTGCTGAACATTCCGTACTCCCGAACACGTTCTTCAGGTTAATCCCATGCTCAGTGGCAAAGTCTTCATCCTCTGGTTGAAGCCCGATACCGGTGAAACACGCTTCGTCCAGGGATTTAAGAGCGGAGAGGACAGCGGGGTCTTGCTTGGCGTTACAAAAATGCATAGGGAGGAAAGTGCCGTACTGGCGAGGACAGTTGAGTGAACAGCGTTGAATCATGTCAAGCAGTTCCTCTGATGAGAAGGCTAGTTGGGTGGGCTGGACAATACATGCGCCATAGTAGAGAGAACCGACAAGGTTTACCAAAGAAGATTTACATCAGCCATTCATTAGGCAGAAATCAAGGGGACTCACTGGATATCTGGGCGATGTGTGACATACTGCCACTAATATCAAAACTGGTATGAGAAAGGTTCTTGCTTGTACTTGGAAGTTAGACTTACACAGAATTTGTCACGTCTTGGCGCTCAGGATTTCGACGTCGGTCTAAGACGATGGCTTTGGCGATGATGTTATCGAGCCAGGAATAAGTGCATTTCAAGAGTTTAGGCTGTCTAGACGTCGACCCACTGGTGAGAAAGATGCAGAAGAGATCCGACCCTTTGAGACCATCCACCAATGACGGTAGAAGGTCGTCCGATGGGTCAATTGTAGACGGCGCGACGGGGAGGTAAGTGGGGACCGGAGCTCCAGACATGTTGTTCGCTGTAGAAGTCGAAGCGTCGAAGATGAGGGCCTTGGAACCCGCTTTGTTCATGATATCGAAGATGACGATTGGATTTGGCAGGCGGGCGCTGAACAGCTGGGGAACGTAACCCGCACGTGCGAGCCCAAGACATGAAGGACATCGTCATAAGCCATGCCCCCAATCCTGATGAAAAGACTATTCAGCTTCGTATATCTCGTCGAAGCGATTGCTGGTGTGTACGTACCATAAGCCAACGATAGATCGATGGGGGATGCCGTCAGGCTGTAATTGACGCATCCAATATCTGGCGACGCGTTCCACGTCGCTGTGAAATTGCTCGTATGTAACGACGCTCCATTCGTGTACTGTTCCGGTAGTGGTATCGAGGATAGGCAAGCGGAAGGCGGGGGGAGATGCGAATGTAACGGCGCTGTTCGCGAGGACCGTGAGGTGTAACCTGATAGGCATAGCAAGCAGTGGAAGCGGATCGGTATCGAAAGACTGGGTACTAAGGATTGACGATAATGCTAACAGAGACTCGCACAGCCACTCCTTATACGTTGCAATGATCGACCAGTTCCTTGCAAATCGGCTTGGAGGTATTTCTAGCCGTTAACCGTTGAACAAGCGCGCTGCTCATCACTGGGACCTCCGATATAAATGACGGCAAGCGCCAATCTTCGAAGCAACAGAGATCTCCGAACAACCCGCTGAGCCAGTATATTTTTAGGACAATGGTTTCAGCGCTGGGCCACATATAAATCAATAGATAATCCATAACTGATAAGAAACTGCCGCCCAAAGGAAGCTCAAGTGGGAGTGGGACCTGAAGGATCGAAGAGAGATATGGGGAAGATCATTTCATCCCATGAGTTGAGCCGGCTACTCCGACTGCCCCGACTTCATCAACGGATGGCCGAGGAGCAAAGAACTGACGCCCAACAAAAAAGAAATTCGTCTATGACGTATCTAGATTTTATACAGGACGTAGTACATATATATTACAACCCAAACTCAATGCGCATTTCCCGTAGCTGTAGCAAGAACCCGAATCCAGACCTGAAACATCTAAAACAAGCTGAAGATACCCTAATCGTCGTCCTCCATATCAAACGCGTCGGTATCCTGCCCTTCCGTAGCGCTGCTGGACATGGCATATGTGTACGTCTTTTTCACAGTCGCCGCAGCTCGACGAGGTCCATTCCGCTGAGGAGCAGGAGCCGGTTCTTCAATTTCCTCGATATCTTCGCCATCACTGGGCAGGGCAGGTTTCTTCTTCGGCGGTGGCTTCTTTTTCACGACTGGCGCGTCGTCCTCGTCATCATCGCTTATAGCCTTCTTCGCCTTTGCCGCCGACACCTTCCTGACCGCCACTGGCTTATCTTCATCGTCGCTGGTGGCCTTCTTTTTGGTCGCCGAAGGTTTCCTTGCAATCGGTGCCTTTGCAGCACCTCCCGGCTTACTTTTCCCTCCACCATCGAAGAAGTCCGCTAATGCCGATTGTTTCCCTTGGAGGGGTTTGGCTTTCTTGGCAGCCTTGGGGGGCTCCGCATCGTCGTCATCTACGTCACTCAAGCTAGGACTAAGAACAAGACGCATATTTATCAGGGCTAACGTAAACACCAAGTCGTTTTGTGAGCAAAAACAGGCTTACCTTTTCCTCTTTAACGTCCCCTTAGCTTTGCCCTTTCCATTCGTAGCGACTTCCATGACAGCATCCGAATCCGATCCAGGAGGGGCAGGCTTTGGAGCTGGTTTGCGTGGCGGTTTCTCGTCTTCGTCTTCGTCTTCGTCTTCGTCATCGAGCATAGCTTTTGCAGCAGCGGCCTTGACACGGGGCGCAGCAGCAGGTTTTGGAGCTTTTACTTTTGCCCGAGCTGCCTTCTGTGCTAGCTTGAAGTCTTCCTCAGAATCGTCCGACGCAACCGCCTTCTTCTTGCTTTTCGCTCCAGTCAACGATTTGCGGGTTTTGAGAGTCTGCGCTGCTTTTCTTCCCTTCATCGCCTTCTGAACAGTCACAGAGTCTCCTTCAAGGATTTTCTGCAAGGATCCGGCCATGAGTCAGCAAACTACTGTATGAAACAAGACTGCTCCGAGAACAACAAACCTCGAACTCGTCCAACAGCTGGTCCAACTCTCTCTCCCAGATATCGGAAGGCTTGACCATCAACAAGACGTTGAGCTCTTCCTCCTTTGCGTCGCGTTCCCGTAAAAGTTTGACGACCTGTGGCACGGCATGAGTCAGCGAAAGCTATAATTATCCAAGAAACAATAACCCGCACCTTTTCCTCCGTCAAGCTCCAGATCGGCATACTAAGGAGGTAATCGAAGACATTGGCGACGTTCCTGGTGCCTTCCTCCTCCTCGTCATCATCTCCTGCAGCCGCCATCATAGCAGGTTCGTTCCCCTTCGCTGCTTTCGCTTTTGAAGGCTTCGCGATGGGTTTGAATTGAAGATCGTGCAGCTCCGCCACAAGATCAGCCTTTTTCTTCCTCGAAACCACGAGCTTCTTGTCGACTATCATCTGGACGAAGCGTGCCTGATTTGTGAGCTTGTCCCAAACGTTCCGCAGCTCGTCGCAGAGGAAGTCCTGATCAAGGCAGAGTCGATGATTAGCACAAAGCAGCATGCGGATAGTTGGCGTATGGTCTCAGTACCTTCCGCTTTTGATAGTACTGCAATCTAAGCGGGAAGAAGTCTTCAATGATCTCTTCTGGCGACGTATACTTCCTGAGCTTGAGATTCGAATCAAACGCCATCATGTTCGACGTGCTAAGCGGCTTCTGGCATTGGAAGAATTTGAGCAATCCTTCGGGATCCGCCTCCGCTTTAGCCATCCCTTCGGGCGTCATCGTGAGGGTGAAGTGCACAGTGGAGTTGGTGTGATGTTCTTTATAGTCCTAAGACGTACCAAGGGCGGAGTCAATAAGAGTAAGGTTCGCGCCTGAAGCATGTGTAATATTCTCACCTTGATAATCGCCGGATGGTTATCAACGCCCGTGACCCACTTCTCTAACTGCTCCTTGTAGCTCTGTGTCCATACTCCCACGGGTAGTTCAGTGATCTCGATGGCCTCGCGGTCAACCTTCTTGATGATGCCTTTCATGAGGAATTTGCCTTCTGCAGTCTTCTCGATTGAGCCCTGAATGCATACAAACGATAATTAGCTTTTAGGTTTCGGTATTTGACAAAAAGCGGGCCGTCACTCACTTTAAATCCACGATACCACGGGATCATTGGCACCATCGGCTCGTTGCGTAGCATACGACGAATGTTAGCCACGATATCATGCGGATTGTAATTCGGAATCTTCGTTGAATAACCTGGATATGATGGCAATGATGGATGAGCGAGTCATGGCGAGATCGTGAACTCGAAGACTCATAGACGGACCTGTACCAATGCCATCACATCCATTTACGAGAACCATTGGTATCACAGGCATGAACCACTCCGGCTCGATCGATTGGCCATCATCCTCCAGGTATTTCAATAAAGCGTCATCCTGAGGGTGGAAAACGGCCCGTGATAACGCTGTGGGTAGGGTAAAAATATAACGAGGAGACGCATGATCGGAGCCGCCCTTCAGTGCCAATAAGCATCAGTAGGCAATTAACTTGTTTTTATCGATAATGAATAGAACTCACCGTCGCTCGGGTACCAAACTGACCATTCGGGCTGAGCAAATTTATGTTGTTCGACCCAACGAAGGTCTGAGCCATGCCTACGATGGTATCCGCTAGACTCTGTTCGCCGTGGTGGTATGCAGTCCCAGCCGATATGTAACCGATGAGCTGGGCAACCTGAGTACGCGAATCGAACGTCAGCAATCCCGCATGTAGTAGATCGCGGGATTCGCCACCTTAAGTTCCTTCTTCATCTTCAATTTGTAGCAACCAAACATGATCTTCCGCTGTCCAGGTTTGAGGCCGTCGACAGCAGAAGGAATGGACCTCATGTTATCCGCCATTGAGAAGCAGATCAGTTCCTCGTTGATGAAGTTCTTGATTGGAATTTCCTCGACGTCGTGATCAATAAAGGTCCCAGGCTGAATTACGGGCATGTCGTAAGCTTTGGGAGGACCTTGATGACAAAGTGGAACTCGCCTTGAAGTTCCTCAGCCACTCTTTCCGATCCTCGATCCTCTTCTTGCTAAATGCCATGTCGATCAAATCGCGATCCGGCGCGTCCACGGGAGCAAAGGGAATGACATGTTTCGCAGTATTGGAGAAGTACTCCATGGCATCATCGTCGTCGGACGTTCCAAGACCCTGTCCTAAGCATGAGTAAAGAGAAACTCTGTGGGTGGGATCACAAGGACGAGGCTTACCTTGAAATACTTGACAGACCACTTGCCATCTTGATTATTGGCTTCATTCCATGTCTCGAACTCCGGCAGCGTGAAGAAATCTTTCGTCTGCTTCCCCCTTTTCGCCTAGAAAAACTCATTGGATTCAGTATTGAATTTGATGAAGAAAGACACAAGTTGGACGTACCCGTACGATTGGCGTGACAAACTCAACAAGAAAACTAGGCAGTTTCAGCAGGGATGGGAAGAAGTGGTCAATGAAGTTGATGAGTAGTCCCTTGATATGTGACCCATCGTGATCCTAGAGTCGAAAAACAATGATTAGAGGGGTGATTTAACGCGGAAATGGAATAGAACGAACTTGATCGGCCATGATCATCAGACTGCCGTACCGCAGGCCCGTCGTGTCCTTGTAATTCATATTCGTCTGCAATCCCATGATCTTCTTGATGTTGGAGATCTCTTGGTTCTTCATGATCGTATCGTGGCTCGCTTCTCGTACGTTGAGTAGCTTTCCCTTGAGCGGGAAAACCCCGAAGTTGTCTCGTCCGACGACGCTGAGTCCTGCTTCGGCAAGAGCCTTGGCAGAGTCACCCTCTGTTAAGATGAGTGTGCACTTGGACGCGTTACGACCACCAGCGTTGTTGGCGTCTGACAGTTTCGTCAGGCCAGTCATCCTAACGAGTGGCATCAAACAAAATTACACATGGCGCAAGATGCAACCATTCGTGGGAGACTCGGCGCACCTAGCCCTCTTCTTGCCATCTGTCTTGCCTAGTTCTGCACCTGCTTTGAACCTGGCCCAGTTTAGGATGTTGTCGACTATGGGAGACTTGACAACTATCAACAGTGTCAGTCAACTTTGCTCATGGAATCATGACAAAGGTCGAAAACGCCAAGGAAAGTGACATACCCTTCTTGAGAAACTCTTCCGATAGCACAGGTTTCTTACCGCCGAATTTTGACTGCTGCAAGGTCAAGGTCTCCTTCGTCTGACTGTCGAACGTCGGATTCTCGATCAAGCAGCGCACAAAGAGCCACATGTGATTGGCGATTTGTGCAGGCTTGACCTTGGCGCCCTTATTCTTCTTCTCGATGACCGCCAAGATTGCTTTGGTGAATTGGTCCTGGATGCATTTGACGTGCGTCCCGCCCTTGATGGTCGCGATTGAGTTGGCGAACGAGACTTGCTGGAAGTTCCCGCTGTCTGAAAGGGAAAAGCCGACCTCCCAACGATTACTGATCTCTTCGAACATCAGGGTCTTCTTCTCGACAGCGGCCCCTCCTGCATTGTCCGCAGCCTCCTCTGACGCCGACTTCAAGTACATCTCGCAATAAGTCTTGAAATCCTTGACTTTGAGGCGTTCGCCATTGAGCACAACTTTGACACCCTTGACCGTACCAGCCATGTCGTACACCCTCTTCTTCAGGAGCGCTACCGTATCCGGGTCCATCGACTGCATACCGAACCGGGGAAGGTCGGGTTTAAAGGATATTTGCGTGTACTCCTCTCCCTTAGTCGTCGATGTGATCTTGGCCACGCCCTTCTCGCCCATGTTCTTCTTGAACGTCTGTTTATATTTCTGGCCGGTGTCCTTGTCGCAGGTCTCGACGGTGAATTCAGTCGAGTAGATGTTGGTAAGTTTGGCGCCGTAGCCATTACGACCTCCCGTGAGCTTCTTCTCCTCGTCGTTATAGTTGGAACCAGTCAACAAATGGCCGAAGATCATCTCGGGAATATAGATCTTCTCCTTGGAGTGAATCTCGATAGGGATACCTTTCCCGTTGTTCCAAACGGATATGTAGTTCGTGTCCACATCAATCGTGACCTTGAGTGTGTCCATATTTGGATCATTGATCTAAAGGCAAGCACTATATCAGTCTAGCGACGACGGAGACTTTTGAGGAAAGATGTCTTGCCTTATTGTCAGCGGCGTTGACTAGAATCTCGTCCACAATCTTGAGGAACCCAGGAACGTACTGGATCTCACTGAGAATTAGACGTAAGTAGAAGTGCTGGATTTCATCCCATGGACAAGATGAAACATACCGATGTGCCATCCGCTTGGTTTCGGAATCAAAGACCCAAAGTTTCTCTGTCACGAATTCGATGCTCCCAATATAGGAGTCAGGGCGCTGAAGAATATGCTCGATTTGGGATAGCTACAAGGTAAAGCGTTGATTCAGCAAATGCGGATTATTGAAACACGTCACGCGTCCAAAACAAAGGTAGCTTCAGTTGCATCAAGCACGTCGAACTGTCTGATAATAATGCTCCATCATCCACGGATCAAACAGCGTACCTTCTGGTACTTGTCGGATACCGACTTCTTCTTCTTTGGCTGGCTCCCGTCGTCTTCTGACATCGTAGCTCTATTTTTTGCCCCTCCACCAAAGTCTTCACCACCGTTCATAGAAAATGATTCGACATCATTATCGCTTTCAGTGGCGGTGGCAACTTTCTTCTTTGGCGCGACCTTGGGCTTGGAAGTGGTTGCTACTTTCGGTGCTGTGGCCTTCTTTGGGGCTTTTGCGGCAGGGGCCTTCGCTGGAGCGTCTTTCGCCTGTGAAATAATAAGATATTGGTCAGAAAGACGCGTATTTGAAGGGATTAGCACGCGTCGGGTCGCGAACCTTCTTTGAAGGGGGTGCGAAATCAGATTCTTCTCCATCAGAATCCTCGATCATGTTGAGGTCAAAGTTCTCTGACTCTGAGTCGGACATTGTGGCAATCTATTCGAGTAGCTGTCGTATATGGTCGAGATTGCTGGAAAGAGATGGAGGATAAGGATATACCGGTTCACATTCAAACACAGACCGAACGCCGCAAACAAACAGTATCAAGTTCGTCACGGGCTTACACACTGCAACTCGCCTCATGCCTGCCTCGCGCTCCAGACTTACGTTTGCCTATGTGGAGGGGAACCAGATCTGTTTATGACTCAAATGATCCAAGCTGGGTGACGTCACTGACGTGGTTTCGACCTGGCTACAGGTCAGGAACGCCGACCACAAGATCCCGATAGCAGCTGTTTTATCAGTTTTACTCTCCAGCTCGGTCTGGTACAAGGTCGATCTGCAGACTGAGGCACACGACGATTCACGGCGACACCAAAGGGGCCCCTGATTCGCTGCTAAATGTGTGTTAAAATCTCCAGTCTAAGGGTCCGAGCTTGTTGTTGTTAGATTCATTAGATCAGGTCAAGTAGTGAATGGACTAACTAGCGTAATATATGCATTTTGTTATGATAACATCCCTGGCCCTTACGATTGACTGCGTTCCCTTCGACCTCCAGCGAATTGTCTCCAGTACCCTTATCTTGACGGCGCTCGTGGCATTGCAGTTAATTTGGCCGGCTCCTCCATCATCTCATAGCGCTTCGGCTGATACACTAGTTCTCCCCATTTTCAACGTCACGACGAATGGCAGTGAAGATGATGAAGTGCTATACTTGCCCTCGTGGCGTATGTGAATGCGAGGCCATCGCTTGCTCTTTGCAACAAGCAGCGCATACGGCTGTTTGCTAGTGCCTTATCTTGGCAACAAGAGTGGCAACATAGTCGTAAAGGTATCACGATGGCCCTCACTGAGCCCATACCGCCCTACAAACTTCATGCCTACTAGGTAAATGGTATCTACAAGAGATTAAACATGCCTGAGGATGACGCTGGGTACGAAGCGACTACACGTGTGGATATATTTACTTAAAGGCTCGCTAGATTGATGCCAGTCCCCACGAGGCGCTCAGTCAACATGTGCGGTTACTATTAGGGTGTTGCCAGGTCATTATAAGGCAGTTACAAGGTCCACTGAGTGAACTTATAACCCCACACTCCCTTTGCAATGCATTGTGGGGCTGCTCGGACCTCACGCGTTACCATTTTCAGACATTCGCAAACCAAATCGATGTGAAGTCAACTCACAGATCTGCTGTCTCCGGTCATCCACGACCTCCAATTTTTCTTTCAGCATACCTAACCCAGAACCCATGTACTTTAATATTGTCAGTCTATGTGTGGGAATGGGGCGGCAGCAGCATGTCCGAAGATGATGCTGAATAGAGACAAGTGCGTATACATATTTGAAGGCTCGCCAGATTGAAGTCCTGGTACCTAATAAATACTTATATGTGTTGTTACTATATCCTGCTTTGCTTGTCTTACATTTACCATTGATTTCCATGTCACGTCCATGTACTGGTAGTGTTGGTCCGGACGGAGCTTGGACGGGCTCGAAGTGCCAACTTCGAAAAACTTCGATGGTGCAGATGAAAGTTCGAGATCTTCCGCGGAAGACATGTATGGATGGGAACTGGTTTCACACCCACTCTCGTAGCCGTCAGGCTGGGTATAAATCTCGCACCGCAAGCATGGTAATTGTACAAAAGAAGGGAGAAATGGTTATATTAAATGAAAGCTAATGAGCACATGTACGTGATTAGTCGATAGTCTAAGGTCTCTTCCTTAAAGTCACCCTCTAAAGCCGCCATAACGATATCAATAACCTGGTTGGCCTTTGAGGCATGTTCGGAAGGGCTTGAAAGCTCGAGCTCGTTGGCAGCGGCAAGACGATGTCCCGGAAGGTTGTCAACAAGGGGTGTTGGGTCGGTGGTTGGAGATGAAATTTGCGCAAGTGAAAGCGTATGTGTTCGCCTGTTGTTGTGAATGAGGGTCGAAGGTGGCATAGATCTGCCGATGAGGGTCATAATGCAGCGGATACTCGATGGACTGGGCCCTTGTGATCCCTGGAGGAGCAAGTTCTTAGATAAGCTTGATTGTATATCGGATGTGGCGGAAGATCTCTCTTTCGGCAACTTCGACTTCCGGACCAACACAATAAGTAGATACCTAACATGAATTTCCAGGGTTTCGTGGCTGCGAAACCGAACCATAACTAAAAACCTTCATCCACCCACCCCCGATTTGATCACATCACCCGCCATGTCCGTACAAGAACTCGACTTGTTGTGCGCTAAATATCACCAAGAATTGTTGGGAGCTGAACCAATCAAGATTTCGCCTTCCGAAACGACGACGGGTTTGCGAAACGCTCTCGCTGTGGAATTGGGTATTAACAATCAGGACCGCAACTGCATGATGCTCTATTTAGTGAGTGGCATGAACCCCTTCTCAGGAAATTTTTGACCTTCTCTGTTAGCTTACACCCCCAATCATGAGATCTGACCTTGCTGTCATGAAGCAACAACTCAACAGTATCGATCTTTCCGACACCAGTCGAGTCAGCGTCATGGAAGACATTTTAAAGCCACTCGGAGAATACTTTGTGGAGGCCCCTCAGCCGGGAGTTCACATCATTTTCCAAATGGGACGTGAGCGTTATTTGTCACGCCCTAACCTTCCTTCGAAACTAACGAGACTCCCGTCAGGCCCTGGAAAGCGCGATCGTGACCCTGATTCCGGAGAAGAACGCACTGCGAACAAACGACAAGCTATGGACGATCAATACCCTTCGCTCGCTCCATCGAGCGCCGCGAAACCTTCTGTATTCAACATCCTTCAGAATAAACCATACGGCCCACTAGTATACTGCAATCGACCCTATGGCGCATCTTCTACGCCCGTTACGATACTCCATCCGGTGTTTGGACAATTCGTTGACGATTACACCGATAATCAGCTGACGGCAGAGGACCACAGTGCGGCGCTCGCTCTGTCACAAAGAATGTCCGACATCTTCCCGCTTGAAAAAAACCGCGCTGCGCTTTTCCGAGCAGTCTTCCAGGAGATATTCGGTATTGATCTCATAGCCGGCAGACTTGATCCCACGGACTACTCTACGGATGGACACACTCTAATCGGATCCCACTGCTATCTTATCACCGAGGTCAAAAACGAGATCGGATTCACAGGCGCTGAGCCGTTCTTTCAGGCTAGCAGTTACCACCACGAATACGCCAAGGGCCCCCGCCACACCCCTAAATATCCTTACCCTCAGTCGCGCTTTCCGTGCTTCCAGCTGATCCTGTTCGGTATGTGACTGCGGCTGTCGCTTCTTAGCGTGAAATTGACTTGGGGCATAGGAAGCTGCTTAGCAATCGCCGGATCGGTCTTCGGAGACCGCATTCACGCGGACGTCCTCACGCCCATCCTGCCTCTATTTGCCCATAGGAGTGACATTGAAATGTGGAGGATGACGGCGCGTTATCTCGCAGCACTCAGGAGAGGGCTAGGGCGACTTAGGCAGCACTATCAGGATCTTCAACCTACTTCAATAGACGAGGAAACTGCACTATACCCATATCCCACCAGCTTTACATCGCCAACGGGTGTCAAACAATTTCAATACGGATGGGGTTTCTTCAGCAATACCACCCCCAGGGACCGAAAGCTCGTCTTCTTCGGCAAACTTCTACAACCGGATTCGAAGCCAATCCCAATCTGTATAAAGTTCACTCGGAGATACTCGGAGGATGTCCACAAGTTCTGTGCTAGCAATGGATGGGCCCCGCGACTTCTTGGGAGCGAGAGGCTGGCGGGCGGATGGCAGATGATTGTCATGGAGGAAATAGTGAAATACACGCACCTAGGCAATTTCACAGGTGAAAAACGAGAGGCACTAATCGTCAATGGCCTTCAAGGCAAACTCTTGGAGATCCTGCATGGTTTGCATGCGGCCGGGATGGTCCACGGAGATTTCCGCGATACGAACATCCTTGTGCATCAGGACGTGGACAGTGGTCACATCGACACGAAGCTAGTTGATTTTGACTGGGCAGGAGTAGCTAGAGTGGTACGATATCCTGCGAACATCAACTATATCGATATCAGGAGACCCGAGGGCGCCCGCGACGAAGAAGTGGTCGAAGCAGAACATGATATGACCATGTTCGAATACCTTTTCCCGTCATCATGATCCACCTGCTCTTGCCCGTATCCTCTTGACTGTGTTATAAAAGAAAGTTGTTTTATTCCTTCGCGTTCTTTGTCTACGCTTGAAACCTTATCATTATGTTTCACTATAAACCCAAGTTCTAGTTTTGCCGCCAGCTCAGCTAAGTGAGCCGCAGCTCGATTAGCTAAGTGCCGACAATTTGATCATGGCTTCCAGGATTTTCTAAGAGGCAGCGATGTTACCTAGGAATTTCCCGCCTTCGTTTCCCTCCGTATCGCACATTTCTTGATCCTCTTGCGATATGTGCTGGAATGTTGTCATTATCAACACCAGCCGCAAGGTGATTGAATCAGCATCGGGCTGGTTTGCGATAATTCACCTCAGAAGCCTTCACTCGTCGTCATCGAAGCTCTGCGTCATCAATGGATGATTTACTACTTTAAGTCCGTTCCTGTCTATTGCTCACAATCACATATATAGCTTCCATCAATATCTCACAAACTAAATACGTCTCGGACGTGTGAAATCAGTGAGCAGATCTGCTGTCCCCAGTCATCCATGACCTCCGATTTTTCCAGCATGTCTATCTTAGAATTCACGGACTTTACTGTAGTCGTTCTATGTGCGAGAGCGGGACGGCGGTAGCGAGTTTAAATACGGAGCGGGTGTGCATATATATTTGAAAGCTCGTACGTTAGATCGAAGTACTGGCCCTCACGAAGTACCCAGTGAATACCTGTGTGTGTTTACTATATCTAACTTTGCTTGTCTTATGTTACACAGCACCTTCGACTTCCACGTGGTTCGGGATCTCACCTCCATTTACACTTTAAGCGACCGCCATAAAACGTGATAAATATGCTTTGGCTTCTAATTGTCCCTGTTGCTTGATTTATACAGCTACTCCACTGCTCATAGTTTTTCCAGATTATAAGTGCATTCCAGATCTAGATCTATGAAAGATACGACCCATTCCGACTGAAGTGGGGAAGGCTGTATAGAATGTAAATCGATATATGGGGAATGAGGCATGGTCGTGGGTCGGATCGTTACGGATAGAGCGTGTAGAGCGTGTACGCGTTGAGACTTGTCATGCTGAGGAACATCAAGGCATATTGTGGGACGAGAAAAGCACTGAGGTGTTCGGCGTTCCCATCAGGGGAGTGTAGTTGGGTGATGAATACCTAAGAAGGAAACAGTGATATGGTGAGTTCAGCGTCTTTGTGGCTTACGCGACCGAATAGACGCACCTGGGTCGTAGCGGTTGGGACTGAAGAGAAGAAACTACCATGAATCATAAAAAAAAGGGCAGATCAGTCTTGGTTCCCCTCCCCAATCGAGAAATCGAGGCTCACATGCAAACAAATCGCAACACCTTATCGTCAGGATTGAAGAGCGGGATGTAATGCGTGAAGAGCTCGCAGATCAACACCCCAAGGACGGGCATCAAGAACAGCTTCATTACCGTGAACACCCCTATCGCACCGAGTGGAAGTCGCGTCCACGGCTTCGGTACGTTCAACCTCGCCAAGGCACTACCCAGACAGACCAGGCCGAGAGGGACGGACGCTGCTCCGATGAAAGTGGCTGTGTCGAGTAGGAATGCGAGTGGCGGTAAACCATCGGGGCCGTGCGGGGAGTTGGCTAGGGGTACGAAGAGGCCTTTGAGACGCGGTACGAGCGCGATAGGGAATGCTACGACTCTACAACGGAAATGGGATGTAACGCGAGGTAAATTTGGTAAGATTGGGTCAACGGTTGAGTACGGGATATTATACGTACATGGAAATAGTCGGGGGCGTATTGAGGGCTTGAACGAACTTCAAGAGCCGTCGAGAAAGCGATGGTTTTGCGGTCACCCCAATAGAGTTAGGTACTTGAGTTGGGCGGGTGTTCGTAGAGGTGGGGTCGTCATAGATCGTGGGTAGCTGCTGACTCTCCCCTATCGTTCGTCTTTGTATCATTTCGTTATCCGGAACGGATGTGGTACCCGCATAACCGGCCGATGTGAAAGGAAGAGCTGACAGCTTAACAAGATCCTCTGATTCGGCATCGCTTGCCTTCGGGTCATCCGGTCCTGGTTGATTCCGCGATTCCAGACCCTGTGTTCCAAAGTGATCTGCTTCGATCAAGGTCTCGGGAGGAGAGAAGACATCCTGGGATTTCTCGGCTTTCTCCTCATCATCGACTTTCGCATCCAACACCGTCGGAACTTTCTCGAGCTGCTGCTGGGGGGAAGCTAGACCTGAATTTCCACCTAATCGGCAACGACGGAAGAACGCTATGATGTTGGATGGGCTGCTGGCTAGCGCGCGCCCTGTCTTTCGAGCCTTGACGGCGAAGCTCTCGCGGACCTCGTCGTCAGTAAGATCAGGTCCCTCGAAATCTTTGGCAATCATAAGGTGGCCTCCCAATGGAAATAATGTGATCTAGGAGCTCCAACCCGAAGTTGGGAATCAGAAATGGACTATTTGGACCAACAACGTGGTAGCCAGCAAAAAAGTCGAGGGGGTCCTCAGGGCTCACGTAAAAGACCAAGATGAAAACGGCGATGTATGCGACGGCAAGATTGCTATCCGTTGTACCATTGAAAGGCGCCGCACTGGTGATGCTGGTGATAACGGCGGTGGGGATGTCGCCCCAGTTTCCCCATGTCCCTGCGGCGAGGATTCCATAACGGAAGCGATGTGGGACCCAGAAGAACTGTCGGATGATTAAGGCAAAGCAGAGGCCGAGACCTTGATAGACGAAGCCGATCAGAAGAAGAGGGCCTGTGATAGAGCAACCGCGCGTCAGTGGTGCCGTTGGGGGTATTTAATCGGGTTTATCCGTCAGGATGGCACACACCGAGTTCCCTGATGTTAGCAGAAGTGAACGAGGGTACGATCTTGGAGAATAAGAGCGATGGGAGGGTGATGTTCTGCGGTTTAGATTGGAAATGAGCTTACACTGAGAGCCGAAACTGAGAGCCGAAACTGAAAGCGCTGAGAGGTACTGACAACAATAACCTGACCCGCGCCTCTTGCGGCAACCCCACCAAAGAGATCGTATTTCGTGAGAGCTATGCCAAACCCTGTCGTAATGGCCCTACCGAATCGAATCAAGGTGAGACCCGATGTGCCAGTTAAGGCCAGAGAGTTGATTGAAGCTTACATCTTTAGCAACGGCTTCACTGAGGTCCATACGAGAACTCCGGCAGATAACATAGTTGATCCAGGGAAGAAAAGGCCGAAAGGAGGGGTAGGGAAGAAATGGGAGGCGAAGCGGATTAAATTACTAGCGCTCGTCTTTTGAGTCTCGATTCGATCTGACAAAAGTGTGTGATGTCGTACAATCAACTGCCCCATGATCCTCGGCAATGCAAAAAGTTGGTGGAGGCACGGCCCAGGCCGCAGGGGCAAAGCGGGAGCACCGGCCCGGCCCAGTCCTGGAGAAGGCGCCAGAAAAATGAAAATGTCTCACCGTTTAGCGTTGGTCAAGAGATCGACGCTCGACACATCCTCGAGTATTATGTGTCAGTTCTGACGTATGTACTAGCCTTGCTAACGTGTATGGATGCTAGCAACAACCTTCCAAGCCCATCCCGTTTAGGCCTTACTCTCGCACTGACTCCAATCTTTCGCATTATGGGCGTATGCAGTCCGGCGAACAGACAAATAGGAGCCGAAAGGAAGGTAGTTGGCATCTGCTGAGAAGAGGGTCACGGACACATGATGTACGTAAGTGCATACCAATTCCTGATTGAGCTGTTACAAAATGCCAGACCGGACTCCCATGAGTTCCCGGCTCGCGTTTCCCTGACGGTTAGAACGTTTCCGTAATGTAGGTTTTTGAAGTAAGCCCCGAAGCGAACTTTCGAGGAAGAGTCACGTACTCGCGCCAACTCAATACAACTCTAATTAACGGAGCAAGGTCAACGTGTTAAGATGCATACGAACCTGAGGTGTGACTGGCTTCAGCGATTTCCGAGCTCAAGGTCCTACAGCAGGCAAAGGTCGAAAACCCGACAAATGACAAGGGCCCTAAAATATCACATCAGCTGACCATTGCTACACATGTGCATTCAGTCAGCGATTTTCAGATTCAGCTAGATGTGGCACTATCCTCGGATCTGGCCTCAACTTAGGGAACTCGCGAAGGTACTTTGGTGCTCCTGATCTCGATGTTATGCCCGAAACTTGTGGTGTGCTGTATCCGCACGCCTCGATGTTTAATGGACCGCGGTATTGGTCACTGGAAATTATCCATACATGCGTCGACATCACTACCGAGTCTCGCTGGCAAGATTGATTTTAAAAGTATTGTTCCTCCCCTATAAACAAATATGATCTTCTGACCTGGATGCAATTGTCCGACTTGTCCTTTCATGGTTTGTGCATTGAGACCTCATAGTGGGCAGGGATCCCGAGATGATTGTGATTCAAGAGACCGGAGAGGCAGTTCTACCTTAGCAAATTCCTTCGGAATGATTTTTAGTGGCCGGTTAGATCTTGGCGGAATGCGTTCATCTTTCATGGGGCACTCTAGAAGGGGTGACCGGCATTCCTTCTACGAATTCTGGGCACAGCTGCTGACCAAATCTCAATCACCTGCGCACTTGCATCGAAATCACCATGGTACCATGATTCTTGCCAAGGGCTTCCGCCACTATACTGAGGTGCATATGTGGCCCAGGCTAGACGAGGTCAATCTGAACGGTGCTCAATCTGCGAACCCCGATGTGATAGTTTTTAAGTTGCCCAGGACCTTGAAGCTTAGCGACTTCAGAGTTTCCGATGTAACCAGCAAGAAACAGACCTCTTGAGGGAGGAAGGTGGAGCGTAAGAGGCGGACAAGGGGTGTCAGACGTCACAATTTCTGTACTTCGTTGTGGAAGGATGATGTTGAGGTCAGTTAGGTATCCGCAGCCACGGTTTCGAAGCAGGCTAGTCTAGCAATGAGGCTTTAACATTCTCATCCATAAGACGCTTTGATGGGCAATGATCCAAAGGCGATATTGCCTGGTACCAGCCGGTAATCAAATATGCACAGCTCAGAACATCTTCGTCTCTCGAGTTAGGCAGTGAGGCGTTACATACATGCGAATCTATCCTACCTTTTGTTCGACCAATAGGAGCGGACCATCATTTGAGCATCTAGTCAACCTCCACATCTAGGATGCCTGACGTCCCGAGATCTATGATCTCGCTTTCCCTATAGCCGCCACCGTCAGCTCGCTAGATGAGGGGACCAAATCTGCATGAAGTGTAAATCCTTTCTCGACGTCTTATCCCATAGGTCTTCCACCTTCGCCAAGTCCGGGCAAGTCCTTGAATGTAAAGCTCTGCCCAACACAGGATGGAAGAAGACATGTTTAGGGTCATCAAACACTGGTCGAAACAACTGGGAAGTTACCCCATTAGGAAGGTAATTTGCCCCACTAGGAAGGAGGCACTTCTGTTTTGAAACTTGTCGAGACTAAACATGTGCAACACTCACAGCATCCGACCGAAAGAACCATTCTGTCGCGTTCCAGAAATATCGCCTCGCCGCGTCCTCAACGAGCCAAGCCTTGGTTGGTGTTCCAAGTCACGTATGATCGGTCATGCCTGAACCGCTCTGGACCCAGATGCCTGTGCTGCTCTGTATATTTTGATTCCAGCCTGTGCATCTGCGGGACGCCGAATGACATATTGAATTCCGTGTTGATTATGATGGGAAGGTCACCCCGGGATCGTTGGCGAGAAAGATAGATTATCAAAGGGTGTGGATATCTTAGAAAGAATGGGCTGCGGCTATTGTGCGTACTCCTCGTCCGAATGCTTGGATGTGAGTGAAGGGAAGAATGCGGATACGAGGAGAATCGGGGTGTTGGAATTGAAAGCAGGCAGAGGTGATGGTGAAGTCTGGTGCCAAGCGCGAAGACGGGTGATGAAGAGTCAGTGGGGGATCTCGATTGATAGGCGGAAGCCAAAAAGGACGCCGAGAACGCATGTTGCGCAGTATTGAATAATGTGAGCATCCAGTGGCCTCTTGAGCTTGCTGGGCCAAACGGGGAGCTGCGATGTTTGTGCTGAAATGCGGCGTACAGTGGCCAAATGTTTGCCAATGAAGCTTCATGCAATTTAGATCTAGACTGGCGTTTGCGAATGCCTTCAAGTCTCTTCTCCCTCACCCCAACGTTCACTCAGGGTCTCCTCATCGGGCAGATATCTATATTCCTCCTGCTTGCCCTTGTCCTTAAATACCTCTTCCTAGAGACGACACCATCACTGCCACGGACGCCAGGACTGACCCCGTTCCAGACGCAGACGCATCATAATCAGCCACAGTCACCACCCATATCGCTGCCATTGCCCTTGAATCCGAATGAGCCCGTTGAATGGGTAAATGTGATCTTGCTGCATGTGAGTTGCGGTCATCTTTCGGCTGCGCAATAGGTTCATGTCTTGCCCCAGATCGCTCGAGCGTATCGACGAGAACTCTCAGCTGGCATGGATGGACCTTCGGGTGGAGAGTCCGCTCGAAGACTCTTAGAAGGTTGGGTAAACAAGCACCGTGGCACCTTGCTGGTATGTTCCCAACTACCCCGAAGTTGAATAGGCGTCCGAATATAGAGCGCCAAACCCTCACATGTGATAACCCTCAGGATGAAATCCACATTACCTCAGTCAACATCGGAAACGATGCGCCGAAATTAAGGAGCGCTCAGGTTCTGCCTCCAAAGGCTGGTTCCGAGGATGTGGTGCGTTTACTTGAACCCCTCGAAGGCTTCAGAGATTAGCTACATCCGATTTTGACTATTGTAGCGCATAGAGTGCGACGTCCTCTACACCGACGATGTGTCTGCGTCCCTCTCGACCTCCGTCTTGTTCCATTATCCAACCCCTTCATTCGCCCGCTTGCCTGTATCTTTAACCCTATCTTTATCGACATTCTCTGCTAAGGTAAGCATCTATCCTGTTCGTTCCCCCCAATCGACCGCTTCTGAATGTGCTGAATTGGATTTCAGATTCTCGTCACACCTCCCGCACCCTCTGACCCATCCCCATGTCTGACAGTGACGCTGGACCCTTCGTTCGTGCTTGACATCACCACTCAATCCTTACTGGGATCGAGGGCGAAGCTATCGGACGTTCCAAAGATCCATGAGTTGATCGCACAGCGGATACGAAGTGGGATCGCAGAGAGGGGTACTTGGAAGATCCTCCTTCCTGGCGTGCGGACGAAAGACGTTGTCGACATGCTCAGTAAAACACAAACCCAGTAGCATGTTGCTTGCCATCCCCCCCTCTCTCCTTCAGTTTTCATCAGGCCTTGGAGCTTCACTATGCTGTGTAACACGATGTGACCATGGCATACTGTGTTATGTACTACATGGTGAATTATTCATCCGGGGAATTTGGCAGCATGGATAGGTGGCTTCGAGTTCAGATTGGCTCCAAAAATACGCTTCGAGTGGTTCGTTCTTGGTTGTGGAAAGGAGGTGGAAAACCCCGATGTCGGGGACACGCCTGTAACGAGAGCATGTGATCGACATATTTCTAGAGATCATCATACCTCTCAGGTAGCATATTCCGGCACGCCTATTGCCGTGACGTGGTGATTGAGCTTATCCACAATAGGAATCTATTGGTAGTGCCTAAAGCTCGAGGCTGTTTTGATCCCTGCGAGGAAGCCTCGCTGACGCCTCGATGCACCTGCATCCTTCTTATTAGCTTCGTAGGCTCAGCCAAGTTTTCCTCTCCATTTTTAGCCGTGACGATGGGTAGTTCTCAGTCCTCGAATAAGGTCGATTCCTTGCCGGTCATCCGAGGTGGTGTTCGCACTTCAAATGGTCCTAGTCGTAATAACGTTGGGGCTACCCCCAGTGAGCATGATCTCCGCTGGTCTTCACCACCGTACGCTACAAACCACCAAAACTCAGATATAAAACGGCCTTTGGTACCGCAGGACCAGACCTCAGCCGAAAGTATCACTGCGAAACCCCGGACGGGTGGTGCCCAAGAACCACAACGGTCAAAGCCGAGTGATTTTGATCTTTCCGCTGAGGGTATCATTTCCCGATGTTCAAGGTATGCCATACAGCCATTATGGTAGTCCTCTTCGAGTTTTACCCGCGTTGCACATCAGATTTCGGATCCTTGTACTCGGGGAGGTAAGCACCTCGAAACATCGCCGATCTCTATCATGAAGCCCTTTTCTTCTTGTTTTCCCACTCTTTTCACTAGACTGGTGTTGGGAAGTCGACATTAATCAATCGTGTGTTCAACGTCACAACCGCGGTACGTAATATGTCTATCTCTTTTGAGCATTATGCGTCTTATTGCCCATTGTCGAATCAGAATGAGTCCTCCTACATACCTGGAGTGTCCAACATTGAGCAGGAAATCACCTCGCCCAAAAACCCCGGGCTTGTCGTTCACGACTCGTAAGGCTTCGAGTCAGGAGAGCGCGGGAACCTGGGAATCGTGAAGGAGTTCCTTCGACGTCGGAAGGAGATAGAGATCAAGGACCAGGTTCATACAGTCTGGTATGTCATTCGTTGTTTTGGTGGTCCCCCTTGGTTTGATTGTCCTCCATAGGTTGTGTATACGATGCCCGAGCAGTAACGACCGAACCATTGAGACAGGGGATGAAGAGTTTTTGAGAGAAGACTTCGGCTGTAAGCGTGGAGTGATTCTGCCACGAGGGAGGAACTGACTATGTTTGAACTCCAATTGATACAGTACCTGTGATAGTCGTTTTCACAAAATACGATACCATCCTGGACGCGAAAGAGTCTGAGATACTCGACGATCCCGAAAATGAGGAGTGTAGCGATGATGAAATTGGAGCGCTTGTGAGCGAGAAGGCCGAGGAGTATCAACAGTCGTGCATTCGGCCTCTTGAGGCGATGGGCGCAACCAATCTACAACATGCCAGGGTCTCCAGTACGTCATCAACAAGATATATTTGGCCTCAATCCTCAATCCTCAACCTTTTGTCCTTGTCACATACAGTCACAGATAGTAACGGCATTATCAAACTGGTGGAGCTCACCGGCAAGCTTGCTCATGAGCGCGTTGGCGACGCAGTCTGGGCAGCCTAGGGAGTGGCGCAGCGAGTGAGCGTTGAAGAGAAAATCAAGACATCGATCCTGTATGCATTGCTCCTATTTCAGTTCAATTTTTAAGATCTCTCACCCTTCAAACATCTCCAACAGAATCGGACGACAGAGTGCGTGCTAAAACACGAGAACGTTCCGGGCTGCTATTTGACCTTCAAATTCATTCATCAGATTACTGGCGAGTCTTGAGATCCAGCGTCCCGGTCATGGGAAAGCCGCTATACAAGTGCTTGGACATAATTCACGACGACATTGTTCGAGTTTGGAATTTCTTGGACCCGAATCGGTCAGTTGTAGGGATGCATCATCCATACCGGCACTTACGTCGATATCTACTGTAGTTACTGTCATCGGACGATGCAAGAGAAAGACTACGGGAACCTGTCTCCGATTTGGCGGATGGCGAAGCCACTACACCAAAGGACGGGGTGTATGTTATTCCCAAACCGTTGGATGGAGATAGCACGGAAACTGAAAGTTCTCCTGCCCAGTACCATTGCAGGAGTTGCGATGGCAACTGCTGTAGGAGGTTTTATACCTGTAGCAGCACCAATCGCAGTGATTGGAGGAGCAGCCCTAACGGCGAAGTGGCTCTATGATGCCTATCGTCAGACGTACATGCATCTTTTCATAGCTGTCGAAAAATCTCCAGTGATGCTGATAGTTTCAACTCTAGGCCTGGAACCATCCGAGTCTTCATGGCATATATCGTGGATCTGACTGCCATCTTGGAGGGTGTCCTACATCTCATACAACCTCGACGTGAGGATGCCCCTGATATTCAAACTCAGCCACTGTCTCGCGAGTTGGTATTTCTCGTCGCAGATGCTTACAACGGGTCCCCCCAAAAGGCGCGGGTACACACTCAGATAATTGACTTTATAAGAACATCGCCGGGCTCCTTCGATGGCGATAATTTCCTAGATAAGGTCGTCACTTTGCTAAAGGGCCAGCGCTTCGAGCCAGATGCGGAGTGTAGGAAGAATGCGCGGGCGTTGTGGAAAAGTTGATCGACGAAGTGACCTCGGAAATGTTATGTATTGGGCTACAGGATATGCTCGTCTTGTTCCAAATCATTCCTATATTATATTCCGACCTGGTTACAATACGCCGCTCTCAACGCCCCTTCTGAGGACCCACCGACGTGCTCAAAACATGGACCGTCTAAAGTTCCACACAGCTCTTATCTTTCGTCATAACGATGAGGAAATCCATAATTTCAACGGTGTGTACAATATCATCCATAGCTCAGAGACGTAGGTTTACGGCGATCTTTGTTTCTGTCACCTCACCGCTGTCGCCTACTGTACGCGTCTCAATAATACGCCGTATCAGCAACATGAACAATTCCTCGTCCGGTGATGAGGTCATTCAAAGGGGCGCCGGCTCGAATAATCTTCCTGATGAGGTAGGAGTAAGTGAGAAAACATCGACGGCAACAACAGACAGACCGAAGCCCTTGATACATTCCCCGCCATACACAGATCACATAACGGATTTCCGATCTCCGCCATCTTGATAATCCTACTCTTGGCGCACCCATCTCACATGAGAATGTTGATGCAAACCGTGGGTTTTGGACATTTGAGAACGCCGTGTGAGTAAAACACAGATAACTCCCCCTCTGCATAGCCGCGTCGTTCTCGCACACATCAAGGTTGAGCTATCATACATTGAGAATGATAACCCTTGCACCCTCACACGCGATGTCAGCCCCGGGTTGTTAAGGATACAGACGAATGGTTTTTGGTTGGGGATAGCGAAAGGCCATGTCCGCGCCCAGCGGTTTAGAGGGTTATCTAAGCCACCGCCACCGCCATTGCCGGTGAGAGACTCTATTCGGCGATCTGAGCGCTTTCCCCTTTGTCTAAATGTTCAGATAGTGATGTCATCCGTCCAGCGCACACGGTCGAAGTGGACCTTCGTTCTCGCTTGGAGTTTCCTGGATTCTCGGCACCAATTACCGCCGCACTCGATATCTGATCCCTTGGAGAATAAACTTGTTCTCTGTTCCTCCCCAAACTTCTTCGTGATGCCAATTTGATTTTGCCAACATCCCCTTAATATCGCTGACCCCGGCTGCTGGCTCGGGTCCCCTCGGATTATCACATGCACTTATTTCGAGATCTTTAAGCAGCTGCCACGTGGTCCTCCATGTTGCCAACACTGTCCGAAGCCACTCGTTGGTATAAACGGCGGTGAGTAGTCCTCGTTTTCATTGGCATTTGGACATATCTCAGATGTTCTGACTCTCGATATGAGCGAATGTTATCCTAGCCCTAGACATACTTCATTTCAGACCATCCTTGCCGTTTATTGTGTATGGCGGGGAACTTGCAGCGAAGCTGGCAAACTCCGTGTGAGTAAACATCGTTCCTATCTCTCACTCAGATACTCTTCCCACCGATCATGCCTTCCTTGTTCGACCAGGTGCGTCTTGCTCTCACAGATATTCCTGGATCCCCACCTCTTGTGCGATTACGCTCCCGGACTCGCTGAAGATCTCTCGAACAGTTGTATTGAAGACACCAATCCCTCTCCTCGGTCGCGGCACCACCATGGCTGATGTGGATTATCCCATCGGTGCTTATTTGAAAATCAATGTCAATCGCCTCACAAAACACCTGTTTGTCTTTTATAGAAGCCCCTCAGTCGGCGGCACATAGGTTCAAACTGTGCGCACAGCTTTTGTGACCCGCCTCCCATTTCTGTACGTGACTTCCCCGAAGACGACTGTAAGCCATAGGTACCTCGGACATCCTGCTAGGCCAGGGCACGTGGCGACAATCATTTCCTTTTTGTTTTCTAAGTGAAGGCGCCACTCTTGTCGGTATTACCTGGGGTAACGGGTTTCACTTAAGCTTCCATTGGCGTGGATGGAGTTGTTCTCGCCGAGTTCGCTGAATCAATAGTCGCAACACTGATCCCGCCCGACCGGATGGCACCTTACGCAACGAGTGGAGTTACCACATGGACAATCGCACAACTCGTCGCAGTTATGGCAATTTCTTTACTTTAACCAGTGGATTCGCGGCTGGATTCAGACTTCACGCCTCTGCCTCAACAAGGCGAAGGAGGAAATGATTTCCCTGGGATCAGATCCTGCATTCAGGTTCGGTCAACTTCTCCTGGGATTCGTTGCATGTGATTGCGCTTCAGCTAGGGTGATGGCGTGGGCACAGAAGACGATTACCTCTTCGCAAACGAATTATAAGCACTGGCGGGTTTAGCTTTTACGCCCTCCATCAACCGACATGCAGTCCTTCACTTCTCAAACACCCACATTGTCCTCCATCCCGTTGGCCGAACATTGGCAGACAGCCCTCGTTTCGGCCCTGATACTCTGGCTCGGCGCCCATGGACTCGCGAAACTGGCGCGCAAGTACATCTGGGTCCCCAAGTACACCATCATGGACGATCTCCCGAACTTTGGGAAAGCGAGAACCGGTGGAACACTGGGCAGTCGCGCTGTAATTTGTGGCGGAAGGTTCGACCACACATACCTTTGTGGTTTCTTCGTGTAACTAACTGTCCGATGGCGTTTCTGTAGTTTTGGTGGGCTGTTCGCTGCCGCGATGTGCTCGTTCCACTTCGACTCTGTTGTGATCATCGAACCGGAAAGCACCGCGAGCGACCAGTCGATCGACAAGCACAAGAGTCACGAGGTTCGCATCGCAGCCGATGGACTGCAAAGAGCTATTCCACTCCGCACTCGGGTCGTTCAGTACCTCGCCAGTCATAGTGAGTAATAGCGTATGGGAGTGTCGCCGCTTATAACTGATACTGCTTCTTTCAGTCTTCCTTCCTGTTACCTTGAAGTTCATGCGTCAAATGTTCCCAAAGCTCGACGACGAACTCAAGTACTTCGGTGTCAGGTAACATCCCTTGTTCACTTACGCCTGAACCATGATGGTGTCCCAAGCCTGACCTCATTTTCTGCAGCACCATTCCTAACGTCGTAGAAGGGTACCAGGGCTCCGTAGAACTCATCAAGCCATACACGGCCACGGATAAGGGCGCAGTTCACATCTTCCCAACTTCACGCGCCTTGTTCGAAACCCTAGTCAGGCGTCTCGTCTTTACATACCGAGCGAACGTCACCTTCATACAAGGCACCGTTGACAAATTCGAGCGCTCCAAGGAAGACCCCACGAGACTCTCGGGCGTTTCCTTCAAGTCGCCGCGGGGGGACAGGTTCGAAAAAGCGTCTTTCATCGTCGGTATGTCCTTTCTACTCTCTTCCCCGGTATAGCTGGGACACTCATGTTCTCCGAACAGACGCCACTGGTGTTGCTCAAGTGTCCTACAACAAGCTACTGAAATCCGCTGGATTTGGCAACTCTCTTCCAACCAAGATCGAGTACGAACCCCACTTGAACTACTCCCAGACGGTTTGGGCGCTCCCACCGGATCTCATCCCTGGCCTCACGGAGATAATCCCCGCGGGAATGAAGGGAACCTTCTACGCCAATCTGCCTGACTGGTCCACGGGCGAGAACAGGGCCTGCTACATCAGTTTCTACGATAACACCAGTCGTGAGCATCGTCAGAATTTCAACTCTCCATTGATTCCGAGAACTGATCTGGCATTTCACTAGTCTGCATTGCGTTTGGAGCGCTGGGCGGTAACGAGAAGCCCCACACCATCCCGGAGATTCGTGTTACCATCCAGTCGCTCCACGGCGATGGGAGCCCACCTGAATTCATTGGGAGGATACTGGACTTCTTGGAGGAGCACGAGGATGATTGTATTCCTTGGATCTACGATGCTAACACCGGCAAAATGCACAACATCCCATACCACGAAGCGCCTGAGGCCCTTCCGAGCAACTGGGTTGCTATCGGAGATGCTGTGACGAAGCTCAACCCAATCTATGGTACTCGTTCGGCTATTTATTCATGTCACAACCCTCGGTATTGACCCAATGAATAGGCCAGGGAACTACTAAGGCTGCAATTGAGGTGGTTACACTGGATAGCATCTTGCGTGCCATCCCCGCCGCTCAAGGTATCCCCGCCGATCTTCCCGAGAGATACTACACGAAGCGAGCCCCTCGTGTCCTAGGCCTATGGTATGTCTCCTGAGGTTTCTCCCTGGTAACGTCGTATTAGGGTCTGATCACACTCGCGTCTTGGACTTTAGGGAGGCAACGAAGGCGTCTGACTACTCGTACGCCACTACCCAACCTGGAAAGGGTGAAACAAACGAGACGGGAGCGCACATCAGAAAGCTGGGCTTGAAGATGGTCGAAGCTGGATGTCAGGTGAGCGCTCACCTCTCAATCGTTGTTTTGTGAATGGCGGGACTGATGGGTATGCGTCGTCTCCGCTGCAGGACCTGGCCTTGGCGAGATCCTTCTATAACGTTCAAGTTTGCCTGGCGCCGCCAACAGACTTACTAGCACCCTCCATCGTTGCCAAAGTCGCTAGGAAGTGGATCTTGGGATGAAGGGAGTCGCACGTTCCAGATGTCTACTGCAGATCCGTTCCAACCCCACTCGTTCCAAGCATGATCATCAATCTTTCAACACAAATTAGAATTGTTTCATAGATGTATCGCACTTTCCGTCTTGGTCAATTGTGAATATCTCTGTGTCGCTCATGTGATCGCGGCTTGTAAGTGCTAACGTCAGCTGGCCGCATGAAATCGATTTTTATTTCCCTGGTGTATCGAACTGTATGGAACCATATGGGGCTCTTGAATCTCCGCTGGCATCAGGTAGACGCCTTCCCGCCACTACCTGTCACGGTCCGAGTCGGTGCGTCACTCCAACGCAGACCATGGACTTAAAACTCATCTCTGGGAATGGTCATGGCGAAGTCTGGTCATGCGTGGCACTATGCGGGGCCTAATCCAGAAATTCCATCTATTTGCGATAGCAATACAATCTTTCGTTTACTCCATGGTGGGCATCAATATTCGAGGTTGTTCCGGATCCGCTGATGCATTGACGATAAATTTATACCTATAAGATAGCTGCGCATGAGAGATGATTCTTGAGACGAAACCAATGCAAATATGGGCAGGTGAGTGGAACCTGCCAACAAATCCCCTTGATGATGTCGGAGTAAAGTACTTTTGATGATTAATACCTGATGGGAGCAGAGAAAACAAGATCGACTTGTGTGCGGGAAAAGCGCATCTAACGTCTGGAAGATACAAAACCCCATCTGAGAATGCTTCATTTAGCCTCACCGCATTGACAACATTTTGTCCAGTGCCACCGGCTAGCGTATCGATTCCTCTCCTGCCTCGGGTCTTGGTCATCCTAGACACGATGCATTTCTTCTCCACGAATAATATTAACTCGAATAGATGGGGCGCAGAGAAGACAAGACGAAACCAGCCCGATGTAATGTTTCGTTAGTTAACCGGGAACACGGTTACCAGCCCGCAGAGTGATCCAATAAGACTCTAAAATGAGGCGTTTCACTCGAGCTTCCATTGGAATGGGCGCCTTCTCTCTTCCTCCTCTGGTTCCACGGAATTGTTCTTGTCGAGCCCGCTGAATTGATTGCCTCACTTTAGACTGATTTCCCTGCGACCGCATTCAGGTTCAAGCCACAACCTCTCCTGAGAGGTGATGGCGCGGGCGCAGAAGGCGATTGCCTTTACGGAAATGATCGCTTCATGGACATACACAATTATCAAGTATAGATACGTTGAGTAGAAAGCATCCCTTTTCCAGCACTCTACTTGATGCAATCCACCTCCTCTATCATTCCCGCCGCTTTGGCCTTCCTCATCGCCTGGCAGACGGCCCTTGTATCGATCATCCTTGTCGGTCTTGGTCTCTATACCGCCACCAAGCTCGCGCGCAAATTCATCTTCGTTCCCAAGTACACCATAATGAACCACCTTCCCAATATCGGGAAGGAGTGGAATGACGGTAACCTCGGTTTCCGTGCCATGTCTGCGGTGGAAGGTTCATTCACATCCTCTCTCTTCGCCCCTGAATGCTGAAGTCGCTCTAATCACAATTCGATCCTTTCCTCTTTCTTCTATCGGTTATAGTGTCGGAGGGTTGTTTGCTGCGGCGATGTGTTCCTTCCACTTTGACTCTGTCCTGATCGTCGAGACCGAGGGGAAACGAACGTCGAGATGCCCAAGAGCCACGAGATCCGTACGTCTGCCGATGGATTGCATAGGGCCATCCCCCTTTGGACCCGTGTTGTCCAATACCTCGCTAGCCACGGTGGGCAACGTGACCTATCACACTTCGCGACAGCACTGAGCATAACATATTGAACGATCGAATTTTTTCTGCCTCTCTAGTCTTCCTCCCACCTTGCGTTATGACCATGCGCCAATTCTTTCCCAAGATGGATGACGACCTCGCGCGCTTCGGTATCAGGTAATGCACGCACACGCATCATCCTCAGTGCCCCCCACCAACCCGCTAAACCTTCCCAAACAGCCCGATCCCGAACAGGTTAGACGGCTTCTACGGATCCGAGCTCCTCTGTAACTGCTACACGGCCGAAGACCCTGAATGCCCCAAAATCCTCCCCATCACGCGAAGCATGCTCGGGACCCTGCTCAGGCGACTCGTCTTCAAGTATAGGGCCAACGTCACCTTTATGAACGGCACCGTCGACAAATTAATTCGCTCCACCGATGACCCTACCAAGTTGTCGGGCGTCTCCGTCAGGACTGCTCAAGGAGATAAGATCGAGAGGGCGTCGTTCATCGGTAAGCTTCCTATCTCCAGAACCTATCGCGTGACCAATCCCATATATAACTCATCCCTGTTTCACTCACCCTCCCATAGACTCAACCGGCGTCGCTCAGCTATCGTACCATAAGCTTCTCAAGGATGCCGGTTTCAGTGCGGCCCTCCCCCAACGGATTGAATACAAGCCTCATCTCAACTACTTGCAAACTGTTTGGAACATCCCAGACCCGCTCATCAACCAGATTGTGAAGATCCTCCCTGCCAGCTTGAAGGGTACGTTGTACATGAACCTGCCAGATTGGTCCTACAGGGCCGGAAATTACATGTTTAATACCAAAACATGGGCAAGAACATGAGTCAAAACATGACATCATGTTTCCCAG
>WSUE01000352.1:0-33262 GCA_019633535.1 Tulasnella sp. JGI-2019a
ATGCCGGTGACTACTTGAAGACGTTCTGATGAGAAGCGTACTCATGATCAATGTGAATCGTGACCTTCCGTATCGATCCATGACATGTATACGATATTTAAATTCATGATGATCTATGTATTAAACCCCATATCTTTGCACCAAGCTTCGCCCTTTGGAGCCGCCGCAGGGGCGGCCGCACTGTCTCCTGGCAAAACGTACCCACCAGTAGGGAAACGGCATACCTCGCGTATACTCGCATCGTCTCGGAGCTTTCCTTCAGTACGATCGCAGATACCTCTAAGGATCTGATAGTCATGCCTACGGTTACCAACGCGGAAGGGCCAAGCCTAACGAGCACAATAGAGATTTCTTAATTGTTAAGTTATCGATAATGGCATTATCGGTGTGCGCATCTATTTTCAGGAAGCGATAGTCATACAACTAAACAACGTAGCAATCGTGAGTGGACTCACCTTGACCACTCAGATGAACTCACTCGGACGTGTCGCCCGAAACGTTAACACATCCAGAGCTCCCTCGAACGGATGGGGCATTATCGTTCATACCCCGATTTGTTTGATACATATCTTTGGGTAGAAGCTCTAGGTAAGCTCTTCATTACGCCCGGCGGAATATAAAGCAGAAATCTACAATGGGGCTTGAGAATTCTAGAGTTTGTCTGGTGCGGCTTCCCAATGTAAGTGTTGTATGGCTACTCTCAATTGTAGCACTGGCGACCTCCAGCAGCTCAAGTTGACTCGTGTTTTTGCGTCGATAGGAGCAAAGGTTCTAATGATGTTATTGTTTGTTTCAGCATGATGAGCCGAGAGTTTGAGTTTGAGATAGATGTACAAGAGATGATGTGGTATGTCTGGTGATGGAGTGGAGCAGATTTCATGTTATGCTAGCGTAATTGAATTTGTCTTGGAAGACTCCTAGGTGTCGGTCGAGATCAGTTGACATCTAGGCTGGCCATGGAAAGTAGCGAAGGTGCAAGCATCTCCTCTACAATCAGGCACCTATTCTGGGACCCTATGTTACTTGTACCTCAAACGTTTGAATAACCGGGTTTCCTTCTTCCAGCTCTAAAGAAAATAAAGCGCTCAAGGACGCGGTACCACCTACACCGCCGCCGAACCAATCAACAGCAGGTCGGAATGCGGCAAAGGTTTCCCTCAAGAGGATCTTTACCCAGTTGTTCATCTCATGTCCAGATTAGAAGATCAATTAGCGCTATCTCGGAGATAAGGGGGGCTCAGGGATGGAACAGAAGACAAATGTACGGCTCTTAAGCTCAAGCTGATTGAACGCAACCAACGGCATCCTGCCACACCCAGTCGAAGCCCGAAATTACCTATGGCGAGTAGAATTTCCCATCATTACACACATTCCCTTCAAACGTGCCTCTATATTAAAAACATCCCATTCTGGGCGGCCTTGCGAATGAATACGACTGGCTTGTCGGATAGTTTTTATCTCTGAGCTCTCGGCCAATCGCTGGTTGATAACTCCCCGAATCTAGCTAACCTGAGGAGGCCTTCTGGTCTACTGTTGATTGGTCTGGAGGCGATGGTGGGCGGCACGGGCACCGTATCCTTAAGCGCAACGATTCCCTTAGAAGACATTGTCCACACCACGGAACAATCAAAATCCATTTATTCAACGTTTGAGATGCAGGTACCATAGGATGCCGGAATGAACGCCCGATTGCCAGCCGAGATGCTTGCACATTCGCTGCTGTCGATAGTTTAGCCTGGATTCAAACAATCCATCAGCCCACACTTTGCCGGCCTTGCGATTCGGGTTCGAGCTTGCATGATATAAAGGCTGCTACGCTCCTATATTCTTGTACCCAGGCATACCCCATCGTCTACTCCATTCTGCACATCGTCTCAAGCTCTCAGCTTGTCAACGATCATGATGTAGACCAATAGCAATGGCATCATTAGAATCCCTGCTCCTACAGACAGGTTCATTGGCGAGCACCGTGCCACCATCCATTGGCGGCAGAAGTTCTCTGACAAGGGGGGCAACTACACCTTCGTGGTCGGCAAGAACACGAGCCAAGGTGAGCTGCAGGGTCGAGTCGCTAGCCCCACGACTGAGAGTAGCCACAATGCTTACATTCTGTTCCATTTCCCTCCCTCCAGAGGACGTAGAGGTGCCCATCTTCATACAAGAAGAGTAGTATCGAACTTCGGCTTTGAATCGACATGCTACTAAGACTGCTTCGGGTGAGTAAGTTGGAGCTAACACTGAACCAGTGTGCGCCCATTGACATATTACTCGCTAATAGGTGCATACAGACTCCGTGTTGACAATATGGACAGAAGAATGCCGAGGGTCAAGACCGCTTCCTGGTCTGGCACGATCAGGGAAGGAAGCCGTATCAGGTAAGTGTTTGCTGATAGTGTAGTGCCTGGTAGTCCGATGACGGGGACCTCCCTGCACGCATATATAACATCAATTCATCCAGGATGCACCGGCCCCAAAGGGCGCCGAACCTGCTCACAAGTTGCTCCTTGGAGGTGCATTTCAGGGCATCGTCGGGCAGATCAATGCGCTAGGCGAAGCTTATGTCGGTGACTACTCGAAGACGTTCTAGCGCCACCGCCAGTGGCAATAGAAATCGTAACCTTCCATACCGATTCATGGCATATATGCGGTATTCAAACCTAAGGGATTTTTCGAACGCTATACATTTCTATCAGGCTTCACACTTCAGAGCCGCAGTAGAGGGGGCTGCACTGTGGATATCCCGGAAGTTTAAGGTCGCGTCAACCGTATAAGTCGGTAGGGAAATCGACAAGACAAGCGTTGCGTATACTCACCTCACGTCGGAGTTTGCCTTGAGCAGGATCGCACCTACATCAGGAACCTGTGTTTCTGTCGCGCTCTACGGCCCTGAGTCACCTGCTTCGGTCCTGCTCGCGGCAGAGCCAAACAGAGCCAATTTGAGCCAATTGAGAAATCATATTTCCCTGATGTAGCCCTAATAATCTCTTGATAGCCACGCCACTATTACCCACGCAAAAGGACCTGGCGTAACGAGCGTAGCACGGATTTCTCATTTGATAAGTTATCGTTAATGGCATCATCGATGTGCGCATTCATTCGCATCAAACCATGGAACGAATGAATGATGGATGGATTCCCCTTGGCCACTCGGATAAACTCGCACGTTCGTGTCGTCTGAAACGTTTCACAAGGGCAAACGGCCTGGGTGCAGCACGGGCCATGGCCGTATCAAACGAGGCTGGTGGCCCAATAGTCCCCTTGAATGGATGATGCATCGTCGTCCACACCCTGGCTCGCTTGGTACACGTCGTCCGGAATCCCCAGATGGAAGATCTGAGTAAGGTCTTCGCACACCCGGTGATCTCCGTGTTTAGGTGACCTAGACGTGTTCTTTTCTTGTAAACGGTGCGTATTGCTTCTCTCGGACCTTCAGCTGCGAAAGTTCGCTCGGATTTCCGTTGTGTAATGCAACCACCTCCTCGTTTTACAACTTTCGCCGAAACCCTCACATTTTGGTGCGCAATTTGCTCAATAACCTGAATAATAATTCGATAGCTGGCATGCCATCCGGAACTTCCTGAGATTTTGTGAATCCTCTGGGTCGAAGTTCGTTCTCTCCCCTTCTATTCATGTTCCTTCATCTGCTAGGATCCGTAATGCAATTCCATTAAAGTTAGAGTCTTTGGTTGACCTAGGCATTTCCTTGCTTTGGCACTTAAACATGTAGAAGATGATTACAAAGCCTTACATGACGTCACAAGGCCACCCCCAGCGGAACTCCCGCAACTCCACAAAGGCACCGCCTCTCCATTGTCCCATCCAGCTTACGCAGCGCGGAAAGCGCTCAGCAACGGAGAATATGTCCCGAGTCAGCAGCCAGCGTTGCCAGACGTAATGCACTGCTCGGTAACAACGCCGAGTGATTGCATCGGGGCCCGGTCGTCAGCCCCGAACCGACAACTGCACTTCGCATCGCGTATAAGAGGAAGGTATTCTCTGCCAGTCAGTCCTCCTTATCAGTCACTTTACATTTCACATCTTCACATCTCACATCTCACAACCAGACCTTATTCCGCCAAACCTAATACTGCCATGCCTAGCGGAACCTCCAACTCCCCAAGGGTAAGCAGTAGAATACACCTTGTCCTTGAACCCATAACTAACGCCACGGCATTCTAATTTATAGTTCTCGTCGATACCATCCGGCCCATCCTACGCCAAAGGTGCCAAAGTTCTTTTGTCCAACAACGTCCTCCGATCAGTCAAAGGTCTCCCATCAAACATGATCGACCCTATGAAGCTATTGAGAGGCCGTATAACCGAGGTCTCTTCGTCCAACGTAAGCCATTTCCAATACGCTTGTCAGGGATTGTCCATACTAACAGGAAACCGTATAGGCCACATACAAGGTGGAAATATGGGCATCAACCCCTGATTACATAGACTCAGTGGCTTTCAGTGATTACGACTCGCCACCGCACTCGAGTATCATTGTAGAGGCCAATGAGAGGGATATCATCTCGCAATTGATCAATGGTCGGGTGAGTCCAGCTGAACACCCCCGTTCAAGCATTCATTCCCCTGACAACGCTGTCATATCGATAGGATTTCCCCGATCTTGCAATCTAAAAGAGATTCGAACACTCAAGGCGATGGCTTTACACTTTTGTTGAAGCTAACTTGGGAGAACCTGATAGACTGAAGGGAACAAGTTCTATCAACGTCAGACTGAATTGAAACTCCGGGGGCCTCCAACAATCTCAGAGACTAATTGACTCTGAATATGTGATACCCAATACTGCATGGTCTGCGTATTTATCGTTTATTTATATGATCATTCATCGTGTATCCTGGAGAGGGCTTAGCGGTGTCTCGCGTTTATTCTACCTATCCTGTGACACTTTAGATGCCTAATGAGCATCCAGCAGCGTTGAGCTGACATTCAGGACCAAGAACGGCCAAATCTCGGCAGGCCCGGACTTCGATGCCGCTTACGACGATGTTCCGTGCCGATGGCTGATCCTTACTGTGCTTCACTACGCATCCATCGGACCTGAATTTAGGCCACCTCGGCACGAGAAACGCCTCAGAACATGAAATCGCCCAGTAACTGCTGAATAGGGTCGGCGTAACACGTACTGGCATTTGCACACACAGAACACATGAACCGGACCGTGTAAGCGTTCCCCACGACGTTCGCCCTCGCCTTTGCCCCCCACCTAGCTGCCGCCGCTGAGCCAGCTTGATCTCCGTCATTTATACGGCGCCTCTGAATGCGCGATGCTTTTCGTAGAGACGCGTCACCCCAATGGGTTCTCAGACAAAGTCACGGCCTGCGACATCGGCATCGTACCATTTTGCTGCGCTGGCGTTCCCCGAATAAGGGGGCCCCGCTTCTAATGGACCCGCGAGTCATGCCATTCATACTTGTTTACGTCGGAACGCGGCATCTGTATGACGCATCATCGGCCTTCAACTGTTGACTGGACTCCGCATCCAAAAGTTGTTATCAGATAAGATGAGCCCAGCAGGCCTGACACCCAATCATCCAAGACTCTCATCCTTGCCAGCCCAGTCCCGTACACATCTTACTCTCCTCTATCCATGGAATCACAGAAGAAGAACGTTGTGATCATTGGCGGAGGTATGCCCTTGAACGACACTGCTTCATTCTGTCAATGCCTCACATTGTTTCTGCACAAGGTGCTGCTGGAATTCTCATTGCGAGGACCCTTTCGAGGACCTTGGATGCTTCCAAATTCAATCTCAAACTCATCAACGAGCGTTCCTTCCATATTATTTGGCCCGCAAGTGAGCCTTTTGGGACGTCATCTGAGCTAGACACTTATGTAATCGATCTTCGTCGCAGTGTATCGTGCTGTCACCACCGCAGAGGGGAGCTTTGGCGAACGCGGTCTCATTCCTTACGACAAGTTCTTTGCCCCTGGAAAGCTTGGGGAGATCATTGCGGGCTCGGTCATTAGCGTCAAGGACGATATTGTACATCTGGCCGACGGTCGAACGATCGATTACGACTGGCTTGTAGTCGCGACGGGAACGACATGGCGGGGACCTTTGGAGTTCCCGCTTGAGCGTGCTAAGGTGGGAGAATGGCTCGATGAGTGGCACACCAAGCTTTCCAACGCGAAGGAGGTTGTGATGATCGGTGGGGGCTCCGCGGGTATTGGTGAGTAAAATCATCCCAGCTAAAAATTCCGTCTGTCTGCTTTTTGCTGAAATAGGTCCTCAAAAATGTGTAGAATTCTCTGGAGAAATCCGTCATTTCCTACCAGACAAGAAGGTCACCGTCATACACTCCCAAGATCAGCTCCTAAACGCGACCTACCCGCCCAAGTATCGACAAACTGTACTGGATGCTGCGGCCACAGCCGGCATCAATATGATCTTCAAGGACCGTGCACACGTTCCTGTAGGCCCTTGCACCTCCGTCAAGACTGAGAACGGTCTAGAGATACCAACAGACCTCGTGGTAGGTCGTTTTCTATTACTAAATACTCGTGCTGCCTTGATGAGCTTCTACCTCATGCTAATTACTTGATGCTCTAGATCGATGCCCGAGGTGGTAAGCTCAACACGGCGTTCCTTACAAGCCTCGACCCAACCGTCCTTACCCCTTCGGGTAGCGTTAAAGTCTTACCAACATTACAGGTGACCAACTCAAACGTTCCTTCTTTCTCCTTGTCTTATAGTCTTTCTCCTTGCAGGTACCTCTCTCGAACGGCAAGTCCAACGTGTTCGCTCTAGGCGACATCATTGAATGGCCAGAGCAAAAGACCATTTTCAAGGTACGACCTCAGGCGGCTATAGTCGCGGCAAACCTCCTTTCCGCTATCAATGGGACCCCACTTGAGAAAACATATGATGGACACTTGGGTGTGTCCCTCAAAATATTGGGTCGTCTATCTACTTTGAATGCTAAACGAGAGTCTAATCTGCAGAGGTCATTGCTATCCCGTGCGGACCGTATGCCGGTCGCACCTTCATCCCTTGGCTTTGGGGGATCATCCTAGGAGATTTTTTCACCAGCAACATACACAGCAAGCATCTCTCGCTTAAACATCACCCGCAGCTCCTTGTCGCGCCCGAGTTTCGTGGCTTCTTTAGCCGGCTTCTAGCGTACTTCTTCTAGATTTCCTCGTATAATTAATTGCAATTCATTTCATCATTCGGACTTTGCGGACATATACTGACATCATCAACTACAAAGAGCGCTGGGACACTTCTTGCAAACAACTCGCCCTCCGATTTGAAGATATTGCTAAAGATATGAAAAGACTTCTCGGACTCTCAGTGCCATTTGCGACACCTCTGTCTCTCTGTCTCGTCAGCGAAGACAAAGGCTTCAAGCTGGCCTCGTGGCTGTGCGTGACTCCACCGACCTTCGTTCCATTCCGAGCGCACGTTCGTGAAGACTTGCAAGGGCATGTTTTAAAGCAATTCTGCGTTTATTTAATCTAGAACCTACAGGCATTACCATAGATGGCACTACGATCTTTTTCTTCCGTAGTCGAACGTGGTCAGGTCACCACCACTATTTCATTCTCGCCCTTCTACGCCGTTCCAACTGTCCTTACCAACCTCACTACTCTCTGCAATTGTTACGCTGTTATACGAATCACCCAAGAACTCAGCTTCGCTTAGCAATCACGAGGTTCACAGATCCTGAATCTTGCCGCATCTTGGCCGCCCCTCCCCATACCATCCACGTTTTGAGGATCTCTACTCCAGATATTGGTATAGCTGGTAGAGCGTCTTCAACCCGAGACCTGGCTTGTAACTTGATCCGGAAAAAATGTCCAACTTATCTCCGCAACGGCCCGGTTATAGGGGCTCAGGATCCTCGTTGCCTCTCGGCGCATTACCTTCTGGTGAGAGCCTAGAAGGTGAGTTCGCTATTAGTCTTTTTATCTTGGACGACCTGCAGTTGGTTCACATCCGTGCCTTTCCGAGCCTTATGCTTCAAAACTGCTGGGTCTGAACGTGATTAATGGCTGACTTAATAATACCTAATAGACCTGGAACGGGAGTTGTCATCCTCTCCGCCGCATCGTACGCAGATACCACCGGGCGGACCACTATTTAGAGACTATTTCGCCACATCAAATAACTACGACAGTGACAGGCCTACAGCTACAGGATCTAATGCACGAGGAATTGGTCACCAGGAGATGGAGCCCCCACGGCCAATCGCCGGGTAGGTCACCTTCGGTAGTGGGCATCCGAGGCTTCGACTTACACACAGCGCGAGCTTTTGCAGAAGGGTTGAGCGAATCACCAGCCCAGAACCACTGGATTCTGCTCACACTCAGCCGCACGGAAAGAGGCCTGCTGCGGACCGTCGACCTCATACGGCTGAAGCACACTTGACCCCTCCCCCCTCGGCTGGGTCCAGCTCATCTTCCAAGCATTCTAAAATCTCTCTGCGAGGGAGCTCAGCGGCAGGAGGAGCAGTGCCCAGCAGGTGCGGAATGGGTGAACGATTAAGTGGCCTTCGCAAGTTGACGTTTGGTTTCCTCATGGTCTGCTCACTAGTTCGGCTCCTCAAAAATGCCTCCAATGGGAGAATATATTTCATCCCAAGTCTGTTGGTATGGAGGGAAGCTTTCAGGGAGAATGGCAGTTCGCTGGCCTCTACAACAACCATATCTTATTTTCTCAAGTTGCCACCACCACCAAAGGTGGAGCCCACGGAAAGAGGGTCCTCATATACGACATCCACATGCAGACGACACAGATCATCAAGATCAAGTATGATACCGCCGGTTTGGGTCCTGGCGCGGAATACCTTTTGTTCCGACAAGGTATTCCACGTCTCTTACTATCCTATGCCAAGAAAGCTACTGAATTTGAGCACCAGGCGATGAGATGCATATCCACGATGTTGCAGCTGGGCGTACCATCAAAAGCGCCCATCTCCGGAACTTGAATAAGTGGACGTACAACGCGATTGGCTTCTGTATGGTCGATTCCTCTGGCAACTTCTGGCGGTGGAGCTTCCATGATAGACTTCCACCAGCGCTGGTGTTTCGACTCGTAGATCGGGCGCCGAGGGAACGCTTAAGGTAGACCAACAATCACGTCTGCCGATCTGATACAGTGAATTGACTACGGCATATGTTTGTATTAGATGTCTGACGACGCGAGATGGGGCGTGGAATGCTATCGTGGGTACAGATATGGATCGCACAATGGGGGAGGTCCACTGCTATCCCACAGACAACGACGAGGCGAGGATCTACAAAGGCGTGTTAGCTGCCTTTACCCAGACAATGACGGAAGATGGAGAGGTTATCGCAACGTTTGTTGCAATTGTGAACGTTTCCCTTGATGAGGTGCGGCTAGTTCCTATTCCTCCCTGTAAAGTGGACGCCTGACTGACCGGAAAGAAACTCAGCTTTCCTTCTCGATGAAGGAGCTCGGCTCATACACGGATGACGCTATCCAGATTGAGACCAAAATACCCATTTATGTCGTCGGCGGCAGTCCTTCCGCCCTGTTCATCGATCACAAGCTTGCCGTAGCCGTCGTTCTGGTTGTTCCAGAGACCGGGCGGGATAGTCCAAGTGACTCGTCTTCCGGACATGGTCATCAGGATTCGCAATCAAATCCGGTATTCTTCGCTTTTATATTCGACACGCGTACGAGCCGGCTGCTGATGAAACAGGACCTGTCCAAGCGTGAGGACGACTCGTGGGTGATCGATGATACCGGCCTCTTCAGAGAGCGCAGTGAGGCGGCCGTACAGAAACTAAACGTCGTCCGGGAGAACCTCCCAATGAGAACGGATGCGATGGACTCCAACATGAGAGCAAGGGCGACGAGCTTCAGTCACGCCGGCCGTGGTGGCGCGGGGTCGAGTACTTTGCCGACAGCGTCAGCACATGGCTTCCTCTAGGCTGGCTGGAACAGCCCAGGAGTGCGACTAGCCTCCCTCCCTCCCCTTCACCAGTCAAGCCTGGTACTGACATTGAGTCGTACCCTGTATCAACCCACCATGGCAACATACTCATGAATGATATCGATCCTCAATGAGGCCACAGTGCTTGAATTCTTCACCTGCGCTCATCCCCAGGCTATCAATCAAAAACATAATCGTTTATCTCCGGGGGCTGTGTTCGATAAGGGAACGTCAGGACAAGCCCGTCGGCAATCATCTAGCAACGATCCTACTAGCTCTGTGTCCACAATAGCTTATGACTTCCTTCTCACCTGAAATAGGATTATATGATAGATTTTTTATCTCTGCATCGAGAATGTAGGGATCTAGTTTATGCCGATTATTACCCCTGTAGAATGTGCAATCTTCGAATGTATTGGGAAACACTTGGGAGCATCTTCCTGTTCGTGTTATAATCCTTGATCAAAAAACAGGGCCTGGATTCATGACTGCCATATGAATTGCGAAGATTTTCTATCCTTACAGCTGACAGCGTACTCTACGATCACCACTTGTGGGATGTGGAGAGGGGCAAGGTAACCGACATGGCAGTATTAGGTTTTCAATGGCTACTAGTTCTCGTCTTAGCTAGTATGGCCGCCAAAGCGGGCAATGTTGTTGACATCCCACGGAGACGCCGCTGAGACTCATCGTAGGATAATATAGAAAGCTCGGAATATCAGCGTGCCTCGATTGGTCAAACTTCTAACTGTCTAACTAGACGATCGTAGGGAAGGTACAGACATTGCCAGGATGAGTTCAAAACAAGGGCGCCTGATACACCTATGGCGGCGGGTGACAAGGGACAGGGCCGAAAGTTTGTTTGTAGGATGTGTCGTTAGACGATGGGGGAGTTCAGATGACAATATACCCTTTCTCTGGTAGTTTGCATAACGCATTTACGAGCTAGGAATGGAGGTGCTGATGTCGATGAGGGCATGCCAGCCGTTGGGGATATTTACATACTAGCCTACCTTGGACCGTCTCCGATCTCAAGGCGACTTAACAGGAAACGTGTCGGTTGTCGTAGGCTGTGGTATCGCCAAGACATCAAGACGCCCGTGCGAGTTTCGTGCCTGACCTTCCTGTTACGAAGTTCGTTGTCCAAAAGGTGAAGATAGCTTTCTTAAAAAAATATTGAGGCTCATTCGTATATCTCCTAAACCTAGCGGTGTGGCACCCTCAGACTGAGAACCTCTATTTCTTTGTCGTTCTTGCCCATTCATTTCAACAGCATTGTTCTAACCACTAAACCTTTGCAGGTTTGCAGGGGATGATGAGGCTTTTCAGATATGGTGTGCCGCTTGCGGTGTTGGTCAGAAGTCCACAGCAGACTCGAAGTGCATCACATGGGTCACAAAATGTTTCGAGTCCTTCAAGCTCCCTCGAAACTTCGCGAGGACTGTGAGATGTCATGGGCCCGATGCCGTAGGCCGGGAGGTAGAGAGTAAGCCTATGACAGAGAAAAATAAGTACTTAGGTTTAAGGAGCGCTAGACTTGCTTTAGAGATCGATTTTTGGTGAAATGTTGAATGCAATAAGAAATACCTTGGATTCACGGAGCGGCCTGGCCGTCAGGCTCCGATCGGCTACTTTAAGGGTCGAGAGAAACATATTCCCCAGCAATCAAACATCTCCCGATGCTATCGCGAGCAGCATGGTGGTCTTATTGTTCACTGCAAGTCTTCTCTGCCGCCATGTTCACACTGTGGCTGTAAAGGGACTGAGAGTTAATCCTATAAAAAATGGATTGGAGGTAAACGAGTACTGCTCAAGATTTTACCCAAATCTGCAATCCTAGTTCTACGCAGGACTAATTTTAGCACATCTTACTTTGTTTATCAATTCGACATGGCAAAGCTACACCTGTGAAGAACAGAGGAGAGATCCAATCAAGACAGGGGGCTTACGCTTATCGCCTCGCAACTTCAGTGTGGCCAGTTCAGTGGACAAACACGTCACAGACTCGGCAGACCCGCACCTTGAACACTGAGAGAGGGTGATACATTTTCGCGCCAGTATATACAAGGGGGATCTCTCAATACTGGAAACTTTGTTTCTGTTGTGTCGCGTGGTTCTTCAAGCGCCGCCAGCCAATGCTAGGATCTTTGGAACCGCTATCTCCGCGACGACCATCTAAGTAAGCAGGAATAAAATGAGCGCACACCTTTATAGGGGAAAAGTGAACTGGACTTACGATAGCCGCGTGTGGGTTGCCCATGGGTTGACCAGGAATTATGCTTGCATCGACAACAAACTACAAAGGTCTCAGCGTAAGTTCGAGTTCGGCCTGGAGAGCTTGAAAAGCCGAAAACATACCAAGTTGGTGGTATTCCAGACCTTGGTGTTCGAGTCGACGACGCTTGTGGTTGGACTCGTGCCGATCCGCGCAGAGCCAATCCAATGGTTCGAATCCATGGTTGCAGCGGGGTAATTGTTTACATAGTCCGTCATCGTCGTCGTATTGTCGGGTGTGATGAGTGTCAGATTAGGCACTAATAAAATCGCGGTTCATTCAATGGACCTTTCTCTAATACAACAAATAGGCAACATACCTGATTTGATAGTGGATAGCAGGGTGGTGATGCCCGCCATGATCGCTGTCTTATCCTCGGGGTCCTGGAACCATGGGTTGACGATCGGGCTCATGTACATGGTGGAATCGATACCGATGCGACCACGAGAGGTAAGCCCATTGGAGAGATATACGGTGATGGTGAAAATATTGGAAGCGTTGTAGGGGTAGACGGTCGTGACGGATGATGCTCCGGGACGTGCTGTTCCTTGCATCTATTTCAGAATGTTCGGAGGAGAATCTTTAACCAAGGCCGCAAATTAGGGAGACGATCAGACGTACGTATCGGAGGGAGCCATCAGAGGCAGTCACGGTCGTCCAGAAGTTCAACTTGGGTGACGGACCGGCGAAGACACCAGTTTGGTTAGCCTTGTACATCGCCGCATCAGCGGGGCGCGGGCTAGCCCAGATCGGCGCCCAGTTGTCGTACTAAAGGAAAAGAAGCACGACGTTAGTACCTCAGACATCAGCAAATCTGACATTGGATGAACGCACCGAATCCACGCTCGGATGAGTGAACACCAACTAAACAGCGCAAGCAGGAATTAGCCATAGGTTAGGGGTGTGTCCAGAAGACCATACGTACATTGATCGATGGGTTGTCCGAGACGTAGTATCCGACGGGGAGGTTGATCCATTGCGACGATGGAGGCAGGTTTGGTCCGAATTGAGAGTTGGCCAGAACTGCCAATGAAACCATCATCAGGATCCATGGAATGAGGTCAAAACATGGAAAAGGACCCAGAGGCTTTACGCACCGTTGTTGATTTGGTCGGTCGGACCGATGCCAGACGCGAAAAGAATCCTTGCGGAACCGTAAGTGCCAGCCGATAGGACCACACGTCCCTTGGAGGTAAGCGGGACAATGCTGGTGTCATGGAATAAAGAAAAGTTAGATATATCCGCTAAGTTGTGATGGGATACCACATCATACCCGTTACCACCGTATGCAGTGTAGTTAGTCCTGACACCGGTGATCGTGCCGCCACTACGGACTAAGCCTGTAACGTATGTCCACTGCCAGAATGTAAGATTTGAGCGTGCCTTGGCGGTCTGGAAGTAAGTCGCCATCGGTCCTGTCCTTTGGCCACCAACGAACTGCATAACTTTGGCGTTAGGAGACAGCTATGGGTGCATGGCTCAGACGATATGCTTACATCAAACGCCGGGTGTCCATAGACGTGATCCTTGAAGTTGGGATTGGCTATGCAAGTCGGAACAGATAAATATCTGACGCTTTTGACGAAAGCACTGCCAGTGAGGCGGCTCACAGTTAATAACGGCTTGAGTGTATCCCTGCGGCGCCAAGAGCGATTGGACCACAGTGAACACCTGGGTGAGGTACTGTTTTCCATCGGGTGATGGTACTTCCGTACTGGGGAGCCTAGCCGCTAAAGCCGCGTACGCCGTATCTGGTGTCTGCCAGCCGGATGGCCAACCGTTTGCCAAGGCAAAGTCCGCATCCGGAGGATACCAGTAGAGAGCACCGTTGATGGCCGCACCTCCACCGATCAAGCAGCCGGCGAAAACGGAAATGTCGTTGCACCACCAATAAGGGTTGCTTGCGTCGAACATGGCCTGCAAGCAAGAGGGTTCGTATCAGGTTTTACAAGTGGTTTGGTGTATCCTTGGAAGCATTGTACCGTACCTCGAATAATCCTGGTGTATCAAATCTCGTCAGCTTGGTACCAGTCAACCATGGGGCAAAGTCGGCTCCTCCAGTGTTATAAGTACTGGGGCCACCGCGCTCAATAAGGAGGACATTCTTTCCGTTTTCAGCTAAATAGGAAGACATCAGAAGGCATGCCTGATAGTGGTGGAAGGAGTGATACTCACTCAAGCGATCGGCTACGACAAGCCCAGCATCTCCTGCACCGACGACAACGTAGCTATGTTGAATGTTGATAATCAGCGCCACCATCCGGCCAACGAAAGGGATTAGCTGTGTTGCTTACTCAAATGCCTTGGCTGATACAGTGGGTCCAGCAGAAGTCGTTGTCGTGCTTGAGGTTGATGTGGCCGAGACTGTGGTAGTGGCAGCCTTTCCAGTAATATACGCAGCATAGTTGGAAGAGATGGCGGCCGGGGTGTTGAAGGCCCAAAGTCGTGCATCATCATGCTGCTGGATCATGTTGGACTGGGCATTGGATGGCGTTACGAGACCAGTAGTGCTGTATGCCCAGCCGAAGACCGATTCAGTTGTGGGGTCGACGGAACCCGCCTCGCCGTTGATTCTAATCCGGGGGTGGGATGCAATATCAGTTTTAAAATGCCCTACACAGCCATTCGATAGTGAAAGGGTGATGCTTACGTCCAAGTGGTGCAATTTTGGCATCGATACGTCCATTTCCAGTGCGTGCTACGATGAAGAAATTTTATAAATCGAATGACCAGTGCCGAGGTTGACTATATACACACCTGTTGATAGTAGTTGCCAATGTCGTAAGCGTAGGACCGACGTATTGAGTGGGCTGGACATAGTCCCTAAGATTGTCCTCGCCGTCAGCAGGTACCAGGAGTCGATGTGCGAGATAGAGAGACTAACGTGGCCTGGCGTGTCGACCCTAAGATTGCACCATCGTAGGGCCATGCGGCAATAAGCAGATTGTTATTCATGCCTTCCCCAAGGGTAATACCAGCCTACAGAGATCAAGAGACGCAGATGTTGTCAGGTTCTGTGGCGAGATAGGTAGGTTCCCGCCCTTACCCAAAGACCTGCAATCGGAACGGCAAATTGTCCGATGAATTCATTCTTATACGTAGTATCGCCCGTAGGAGGGAAGATCCATCCATCTGTAAGTATGCAACAGTTGGGTCAGGGGCCTAATTTAATGAAGCACAAGTGAAGGAAGACGCACATTGAGCACCATATACAGGATCGAACTAAGGAACGCCAGAGATATCAGTCATTTCATAACGGGCGAAGGGCAATGATGACAATTGGCTTACATATGTCTCAAAGCAGAACCCGGTCCCTCCGGGGTCATTGTCACATCTCTGACTTTGACCAGCAACGAGAGAGACCGTCAAAGACGCGGCCGCCAAAGCAATGTTCCTGAGCAGCATGGTTCCGGGTGTGGTGGTATTCCGAGGAGATCGAGGGAGATGAGGCACCGACCATCCAAGTTCGCTAGGCCGCGGCTATTTAACATGCAGGGCATCAAGATTCGAATGACAAAAGAGCCCAATCTATAAATAGAGCAGTTGCCGAAGGTCCTTGCTCTACGGGTTCGCATGGGGATGAATGACCCATCATAGCCGCCAAGAAAAAACCGAAGTTGAGCGATATTCGGTTGCTATAGGCGGCTCGAAGCATGCAAAGCGTGGTAGGTTTGGTGCGACGGAGCTTGAAGAAGGTATGGCTTTAGTGCGATGACGCGAAGAACTGGGAGAAAACGAACTCTCGAACCCGCGAGGACGAGCCGACAGGCACGCCGAGGTTACCGCCACCGCGGATCTGCCACTGACCGGGGAGTCAATCGGATGCAGAACGTCCAAGTATAACCCGAGAGAATCCAGACGAATAGGAGAACTCATTGGATCACTCGCGCCATCTTTGCCCTGTGGTTCCGAGCGACGTTTTGGGAAAGGCGGTAGACACTCGGAGCGGTCGCTATCTGGAATAGAATCCTTCCATCGCGTTCGTGCCTTCTGAGTCGGCACAATGAGAGTTAGGCGTGCTATTTTTGGAGCGTACTAAATCTATTTGGGGGTTTGTGTCAAGTTCGAATTCTGACGAGTCGGTTGTCGACCAAGCGGATGCCGATCGATCGCATTATCCTTTCGGTGCAATGGGGTAAAAGTGTAGACGTATATCCGAGCAAAGCAAGCGGTCTCGATGCAAATGTCTCTCGCTCCGTCACGATAGGCAAGACGAGTGGGTGGACATATAATTGACCGTGGGAGTACATCTAGGATCGATACAATAACCCGCTAGACATACAGAACAGGTCTACTCAAGGACGCATATAAGAGAGAAGGAGATTTCGAGAAAAGCACCAAAAAATAGTGTTAGAAGTACAACAGGGAAGCCTACTAGAATTAGTCCATCACACCTCTCGTATATCCGTCAATTCCAAATCCCGTTCAGTATCCACGACGCTGCTGGTTCAAACTTGGCGGTGGTAATGTGATCTCCTCCATGGGTCCGCTTGGTCGCCTCGCTCTCGGACCCGGACTCCGGGGTGAGAGCAATCCAGTCACCGGCATTGTGGCAAACGTCCGCCCTCCACCACCACCATGATTTACACTCCCCTCTCTCGCCCGTGTTTGCCTCCCAATTGGCTCCGGAAGGGGAATCCTCATCATAGACAAAGCCTCACGGATGACCTTCAACTTCTGGACGATCACCTCGCCCCGCTCCGCCGTCTCCCTGAACAACCCAGTATCGTCGACGATCCAGGAGTCTCCCTTCACCTTCGTCAAGTCTTGTTTCATAAGGAAAGTGCCCGTGCGCAGGTCGAATAGGAGGGCGATGAAGTGGGGGTGCGAATGATGGTCTTGGGAGTGCGAAGAGCTGCTGGTTGTGGGGCTAGACGGTTCCATCGTCGGTGCCACTAGAACGACCGCTACGGAGAGCTTGTGATCGATGAACATAGCGGAAGGACTGCCTCCGACAGCGGAGATCGGCATCTTGGTTTCAACACGTTTGATCGTGTTGGGCGCCAACGAACCAAGTTGATTCATAGAAAACGAAAGCTATGGTAACTTCGATCAGTGACGATTCGATTAAAATATAATTGAAAGCTAAGCGACTAACCTCATCCTCAGATAAGTTGACAATCGCAATGAAAGTGATCATCTCAGGACCATCTTCCAATTTGGTTTGGGTGAACGCGCCCAGTACGCCTTTGTAGATTCTAGCCTCGTCATTATCTGTCGGGTAACAGTGAACCTCTCCCCGTGTTCGATCCCTGTCTGTAGCCACGATCGCATTCCAAGCTCCATCCCTCGTCGTTAAGCACCTATCAAATCGCACCAAGCATGTCAGAAAGGGAATCCCGGAAGTTGGTGAATTGATAACTCACTTGAGAATCTGCCGCGGCGCCCTATCAACCAACCGAAAGACCAAAGTCGGTGGGAGTCTGTCGTGAAAGCTCCATCTCCAAAACTTCCCGGACGAATCGACCATGCAGAAACCAATCGCGTTGTAGGTCCACTTGCTTAGATTCCGCATTTGAGCCGACTTGATCGAGCGCTCTTCAGCGATATCGTACATGTGCAACTCTTCGCCAGCTGTAGGCGTTTGAACCGTTAGAAATTTCTCGGGCTCAGAGGGGACAGGGGGGATGCAGCTTAAATGCTCACATAGTTGGCAAAGAATGTAGTTCGCGTCCGGGCCTAAGCCTGCGTTATGATATTTGACCTTGGCAGGGTGCGGTATCTGCGTGTTGATATCGTATATAAGGACCTTCTTCCCAATTCCTCCGTTCTTTCTCGTTACGGCAGGGATTTGAGAAAATAGTATGTGGTTTGTATATAAGCCCTCGAATTGCCATTCTTTCTGGAAGGTGCCCTCCATCTTGATGAAGCTGGGGTGAAAGATAGTGTCCCATAAGAGGCATTTTTGTACGATCGGGCTGGAATCATTGGATCATAAAGTGAGCCGCGTTTCTGGGGGGACATAAAATCGGTCGTACGCACCTCGGAGGGGCGGAGACCCCACCTCTGCTTCCGAGAGAGCTCATCGTACCTCTTTGGGATGATTGAGTGGACGCGGTCAATGGAGGGGAGATTGGTGTGTTGGCTTGCATGTATGTTTCAAGCGAATTCCCGGTAGTAGGACGCCGCTGAGGTGGGTATGGCGCTGGATCCGATGGTGCTGGGATAGTCACAGACCGTTCTCGTCCTCTTCGGCTGTGTGAAACAGACAACACTTAGTTCAATTCCTCAACTTTCTGTTGGCAGATACGTACTCTTGAATCGGCTCACGTTGGGCAGGTTCCTGCTGAGGTCGCCTTTGGTTGGTAGCAGACCCTTCGGTCGCGGCCCTGGTGTGAGGATCAGTGTTTGGCCTAGGGGCGAAATATTCTCTGAACAGTGGTCCACTGGATGGGATTTCTACCCGAGGAGGGGTTGAGGAGATTGATGGAAGGTCTATCCACGTATACAGTAAGAATAAAAAAGAAGAGGCGTTGCGCATCAGTTATATATACATGGAGTTTTTTTTTGCCTTCGATCGCAACCCCGGAATTGGAGCATGTGCGACATTGATCGTCGAAGCGCCGTTAAGGCACCGGCTTCAGATAATCACAAGATGAGATTGCTGAAGAAGGGTCAAAGAGACCTACCATCTAGGCTTTCCCCGGTTGGTCTAGCGCCCCGCGACGAAGATGAATCGTAACTTGAAGGGAGACCGGTGAAACTGGGTGGTGGCGGCGATGAGTTGGCATAGTAAGCCATTTCTTCCTATCTCTCGACAGAAGAGCTTCCAATTCGGTGAATGTTAAGTGCAATTACTCAGAGATCTTTATATATTCGAACGGTGAATAGCGATAACCGTGCAGAGCTGGGCCGGTGTGACGGGATAAAGGATCCCGTGGTCTTGGGAACCTCGTGTTGATATGAATTCGTTGGAGTTAGACCTGAAGTGACCCACGCGACGTTGAGGTTAAATCACGTATGCAAACGGCGCAAGCTGGTAGATGTAGGTAGATGTGGGAAGGAAGGGGAGTGAAGTAGCTCAGCTTTTGTTGTGGTGGACTTTTGATCCCAGTGTCATCCCTCGGGCTTCTAGAACGGCTGAAGTTTGACCTAGTGATTCATACACTTCGGGCCGGGCAAAGAGATCAACCAGTAGAATCAGTTAATCTGCTACGAACGTGCGTGAGCTGAAAAAGGAAGAAAGTCTTAATATTCAGGCACCGTCAGGTACGGCGTCGAAATAGTGTTCATGACATACAAAACGCCTCCAGGAATGATGGACCGTGCGTCCTCACGGGGACAAGTGCCACACCGTGCCACCCTCGACGAGATGGGCATGCCATAGCTCTAATTTACAAGCCAGGAGCCGAGAGAGCCCGATCTTTTTACCTCAGTAATTTTTCAATAACACGTTCGGTGCACGTTTCTAGCAGCATGTTTTGCATGTGTCTGCAACAAAGGCAAATCCCCTCCGACGGGTCAATTGGACAACCGCGGGAACTGTGAGTTTCGGTAAGGTTGTGTCCGCAGAAGCAGAAGTTTCTCCAATCCCACTAGTATTCACTTGAGAATCAGCAGGTTGGTTGCTGAATAATGTCGCGGAGAAACCTCGGAATAGGTGCATTAGGTTGTGAAAGCTCAAGAAGGCAGCAACAAAAGTCGTCAAGGATTGGTTCTGAAACTGTTGTAACTGTTACAGCATAAGCGGAGTGACGACTGTTACTCCCCAGCACCACAGGAAGAACAGAGGGACTATCCTTGAACGAAGAGAACCCAAACCCGACGAACACATGGCACAAGATTGTCAAGATTGAAAGGATGTAAGAATTAATAGAGTAGTTATGTAATTAAGTAAACCCAAAATCACTCAGAGAAAAATCATGGAAATTATAGACAAATGGGGCTTGGCGTAAGCGTTGACACTGGATCGGATCCACAGCACCGCCGAACATGGGAAGTGTTCCAGAACCGATGTTGACAAGCGGAGTTGCTGCAGAGAAGGGACTAGAGGCAGGAGAGTCGAATAATGGTGGAGATGCCGAATTGCTGGAAGCGATGGAACGGGGTTGGCTGTAGGGGCTGCTTTCGTCGTAAGTTAAGCCTGACGTGAGGCCAAGAGAGGCGAAGAATTCGTCGTAGACACTCCCAACACTGGGGTTGTTGTGGTTCGGAGAACTCTGAGCATACGGTGTAGGGTAAATATACATGAACTGTTCGTACGCGGACCGGAAAGGGGTATCGTAGTTGATCGGGCCGGGAGCTAAGTCGCTGTAAATGGGCTCGCCAAGACCGGATGGAACGCCCCCAGGAAGCACCTCGATCTCCAGCGCTGAGGTTTGGGGAGGAAAGAAGGACGAGGTTGGGAGTTGGGGTTGGACGATAGGGGAAGGAAGTAATTGGAGGAGGGGTTCAGGAGTTACCTGCTGGGCGATGGCCGGAGGGGCGGCGGACAGGGCTGGTGGAGCGGGTTCTTTGGTGTCATCCTCGTTGGCCAAAGAGAAGTGGAAGCGAGGCTCTTTGGCGAGACCCATACAGTGAAGCAACGACGGCAACAGCACCGCTTTACTACTGTCCCCTTCATCGACCTCAAAGAGCGAGGAGTATTCGTTCGACGAATCGAATACAAAAGCCGGGGATTCGTCCTTGACCGACGAATCGCGATCGGAGACGGCGCGGGCATCGAGGATAGGCTTGAGGACCTCCGCGTAGAACCGTTTGGTCGTCATCTGATTCTTCAGCTGTGCCGGAGTATACGTCTTCCACGATCCCGGATGCCTCGTTATCACATGGTGTTTTAGATTCTCCTTGCGTTTGAACTTCTCTGGGCAGTCGCGGCAGATGAAGCCAGGTTCAGCATGCAATGCGAACTCGTGTCGGATCCGAGCGGATTGATCCCCGAACCGAACGTCGCAGCCGGGGATGCGGCATGCGACTGGCTTCTCTGACGAGTGAACGGCTAGGAAGTGTGTCTTGAGGTTGGCGGCAAGGCCAAAGCGTTTGGGGCACGCTGTGCAGCGGAAGTTACGGAGACGTTCGTGGACATTGCTCAGATGTCGCTGGAGGTCCGCTTGACGAGTGAACCTCGTGTCGCATCCCTCGTTTGAGCACGGGAAGTTACCGAGTTTGGGCATATTGGTTTTTGAACCAGAAAGTATTGCAGAGCGAATGGGTAAGTCGAAAAGAAGGGCCGGCCAGCAGGAGTGAAGAGGTATTAAATATTCCGGGCGAGACCAGTCGGCCTGATGCGTATAGTGAGAAGGGAAGTTGAGTGGGGAATCAGAAAAACGTGGTCGCGTTCTATATACTTGAGCGACGCGGCACTTGGGCAGAGGCCACTTACCGCTGTGCATTGTCCCCATCACCTCGATCGGTGGCTATGAGTGGCAGCCATCGGCTTTGTTCTCCAGCGATCGAGAGAATAAACTTTCGGGCCGCAGTGGAAACGAGACACACATCTGATATGTACCATGTATATCGTTTTGACCGGCGCGACGGCGGCGCCACGGGCAGTCACATTGATTTCTTGAGGAAGAGGATGTTATCCGAGAGTTTCTCAGAGTTATCAACTTGTAGCCGGAGTCTCGAGCCGCCAATCCCAGATAAAGGCAAGCATTGAGAGAGAGGAACGAGTATTATTGTGGAGTTACTCATCGTACGCGACGGTCAACTATTCCAATCAGGAGAAGCAGTGAACCAGGGAGGATGTCCTTGTGTAATCGGGGATGTAGGCTCTAGCCACTCCTCTAGACTGTATATCGCGCCAATATATACTGGACGAATATACCATAGGTTTGCAGAATAATAACAATACATACCTGATCTATCTTCTGTCGCCCTGCTTGGGAACCATCATATAACGGCGTCGGTTTACATAACCGAAGTGTGAGCTCCAATATTCGCAAGCGATTGGCCAATAAGCACTCCATCAGCTACCATCATGTCGATGGTCTCCTATGCGTAGATGGTCGCACCTAAGACCTCCCTAAGTCTGCGAGACTTCAGGTCCCAAAGAACTGCGGGCCAGGTTTTGCGTTGCGGGTTTTCCAACCTTATCGTCCGTCAGGCACACCGACATAGGCCTACTTTGTACGTCACCCCGTCATCGCCGTATTACCCCTCTGCCTCATGCCACTAGAAGAAAATGGTTTCTGGACTCTAGGCTATACATCTACTATTTCGCCAAGTACAATCAACACAGTCGAGACTACTTATCCGGCCTATGGCAAGCTGATGTAACAAGTCGTGACAATTGGGGACCGGGATCTTGTTGTCCGCATCCTATATAATCTATGGAAGCTAATAGGAGTGAGTGCTCTGGGGACTGTTGCACATGGGGGACCCCTAAGAAAGTTGTCGTGTCGATAAGCGATCCGCCTGGTCCAGCATGTGCTGCTTAACCTTATACAAAACACGACCCCCTATCGCCAGACCATGAATATTTACACCTAGTTTGGATGCCTCAACCTGTCCTACCACATATCCTCCCTTGGCATTTATCCTTCCAAGATTGCAGGCCGCTAAGACCAGCATTGCTCTCGTTCTACCTTCATCCTCCTTCGTTTGTTGGTTTATAAAATATAATAGAGCAGGTCATGTCTCAATCCTCAAGCGCTTCCACTGGCGTCTTCTATGCCTACGCAAAAACCGTCAGTCCCGTCCTTGAGTCCTCTGGCCGTTGACAGCGCAAAATGCTGAAGCTCGTATTCTACCCGTACCAGATTAGAGATAATTGGGACGCAAGCTACCTGATCACTTTTGCTACCCGGGATGTCGCCGATACCTGGTTCAGAGCCGTCACCGACTCTGTCGCAAAGGGATACAACAAGTTCGACGGCGTCAAGCGGATCTCAATGCAGTTCTACTCATTCAATCATCATATCCTGGATACCGTCACAGACCCAAAGGTAGCGGCAGCTCTCCACGACCAAGTGTTCTTTACCTTCCTCAATGCTCAGGATCGGCGCGTGACGAGCACGGCCCCGGTTCTTAACCATACAGATCATACCAATGGGACCAGGCAAGCCAGTCCTCATCGCTTCCATTCAGCTTTATATCAACTTATTTCGAAATAGCTTCTACATTCGTTCTGTAGCTCAGCCGGACACATACTGGTTCTACGATGCAACCAGCGACACTGTCGTCGCGCATCGTTCCCGTCGCAGCCAATTCACGATCAAGATTGTCGACGGTGCCAGATCTCCAGGCACCATCATCATTGGCAGTGACGAGATATACATTACGACTACTTCCGGTGTCAATGTCGGTGTCGCCAATCGCGAGAATCACTTGAGTTACAGTGCCAATCCGTCTCCACTCAAGTTCTCCTCCTTTGCCAATAGAGATTTCCAAATCGCCTATTGTGAGGAAGACCGCCATCCGTACCTGGGACCTGTGGCGCGTAATCCCGGAAAGGGGGAGAGGTGGGAACTTCTCTGATTCTCGTTCGCGAAAGGGAGGATCTGGTAGAACGTTGGTATCAATGCGAGAAGGTTCATGTTCCCAGAGTGATGATTGAGTTAAGAAGTGTCACCATGCTTGAACCCAACCATTTTCGTGGCAGAGTGATCCATTGACGTCCTCGCCTCTATCATCACAATTTAGTTGAATGATTTCTTAACTCGCACAGGCAGGCAATCAGGCAAGGTATCGCGCCGCACGCGTAAGAGCCTTGGCCTATGCATATGCGAAGTGAAAGGTAAAAGGATTCTACATATAGAAGAGCATTAGAAACTAACGAGGACGAACCCAACTTGCCAACTCACCTTCCTTTGGGATAAAGGGTATGTACGTGCGAGCCCAAATGAGCCAGAGACAAGTCCCTGAGTTAGCTCGTGAGTCCCATAGGCGATGTCACTCCATGTGCCTGTCTACAAAAATTTGAGCGCCCACTGTCATCACTTGCCATTTCTTTGGCAATGCCACAGTTGGTGATTTGTAGTGGACATCATGAATGAATGTAACCATTCAACATTGATGCATCGTGAGATTCGGTTATAACCCCCAACAATGTATAAGTCATTGCTGTCTGACATTTGCAATATGATGTGAGGGCATAAGCGTACATGTTTTTTTTTAGGGGGACGCTACAAAAGAAAGGCCGCTATGATATTTCACACGCGTTTCCTGACATTGTGGACGCCACTCAACTAACCCCTCCTCCCCGCGACTGGGCTACCACGGGGATAGACCATAGCTGTGTGCCCATCTTGCAGACCCTGTACGTGGACTGTGGCTTGGGAGCAAGAGGCAACGCCGAATACATAGATTATTGAACACAATATTTGGCAGATGGGAACTGCAGTACCAGACCTATGCCCAACTCTCGCCTCCGGGTCTCTTAGCCACCCCAACTCGCCTCGCCTCTCTCAGCCACTCAAACTCGCCTCACCTCTCGGGTCTCTCAGCCACCCCGACCCGCCTCGTCTCGGTCAGCCACTCCAACTCGCTTCGCCTCAGCCTGGCTCGCGGTCACATCACTAGAAACAAATGCTCTTGGGACCAGTATGTCATGTGCTACTTAAAAACATATTCCCGGACCTTGCGTGTGTAGGACCTCGAACGTATATGCTGCGATAAATGGTTCTACGTGCTCCTACCCTTGGTATTTATTGCTTCATGTTCGCAAGCTTTCAAGACCAGATCCTGCCTGCCTCACAACGGAAATTTTGGTATACTTCTTATCCCTCTCTAAGGATCAGTTCCTCAGCACATCACAGATAAGTCATGTTTCAAACCTCGGGTCCTTCCACTGGCCTCTTCTATGCCTATGCGAAACATGTGAGTACCTATGTTTCGGTGTATATCATCGGAAGGATAACGCTGAAGCTGATAATCCTACCCCCTCCAGATCAAAGATGATTGGAGCGCCCGCTGCGTTATCGCGTTCGCCACACGGGACGTCGCAGACGCCTGGTTTAGAGCTGTCACAGACTCAGTAGCAGCGGGTACAAGAAGTTCGAAAATGTCAAGCGCGTCTCTCCACAGTTCTATACCCACAGCAGCGGCTCAGGTAGCATCCGCGAGACGATCAACGATCCAAAGGTCGCGTCCGCGTTCATTGATCGGGCGTTCTTTACTCTTCTCAATGATAGAGATGGGCGCCCCCTCAGCATTGCCCCAGTTCTCAATTACACAGACTATACCAATGGTACTAGGCGAGTTGCTCATTATACTTTATATCTTCGCCCCCTAAGCCCTGACCCTCTGAAATAGCTTTTACATTCGTTCGTGGCTCGACTCGATACAACTACCTCCGTTGTCAACGTCGGTGTCGCCAATCCATCCCCACTCAGGTCCTCGTCCTTTGCCAATAGAGATTTCCTAATCGCCTATTGTGAAGAAGACCGCCAGCCGAACCTGAGGCCTGTGGCGCGTAACCCTGGCAAGGGTGAGAGGTGGGAACTTCTTTAATTCCCATTCGCGAAGGGGCGCAGGATCTGGTGGAACTTCGTCTATTTGCTTATTACGACGAGAAAGTTTCGTAAGAATCCGTGTTGTGGAGGAGGAGAAAAGTTCAGTGGTTGACCGTGTCGAACATAGTCAAACTCCGTATGGTGTCGTCAATAATCAACATGCCACGTGCCACTTTAAAAACATAGTCCCGGACCTTGCATGTGTACGGACCTCAAATGTGTACGCCTAGTTTGGAGTCGAATGTGTACATTGTCAGCAGCCCTACCGCCCGGTTCCTCCCTTTGTGCTGAACCACATTTATACCTCCGAGGTCATTGGTTGTTACAGTCCACCGACTTCGCGGCTTAATTCTCTCATCCTTCTCAGACCAATCACTTGCTAAGGTCATCACAAACCCAAGTCATGGCTCAAACTCCAGGCCCTTCCACAGGTGTCTTCTATGCCTATGCCAAAACTGTGAGTCCTGTCCTCTTGGTAAATTTTACGAGCGAACAGTACCGACGTTGTGATAACTCCCGTATCAGATTATCGACGACTGCACAGCGCGCTTCTTGATCACATTCGCCACGCGTGACATCGCCGATACCTGGTTCAGAGCGATCACCGACTCTGTTGCAAAAGGGTACAACAAGTTCGCAAGCTTCAAGCGGATTTCAATTCAGTTTTACTCCTTCGATCATCACGTATGCTCTATCATGGATACCCTCAAGGACTCGAAAGTGGCACCCGCTCTTCATGACCGAGTGTTTATCACCCTCCTCAATGACAGAGATGGGCGCATCATCAGTATGGTCCCGGTTCTCAACTATACAGAGCATATCAATGGGAGCAGGTAAGAAGAGTTCTGTTCCATTCATTTTGCTCTATATCTACTCAATCTCTTGAATAGCTTCTATATTCGCTCAGTGGCTCACCCCGATACATACTGGTACTACGACGCGTCTAGCGAGACAGTTGTCGCACATCAGTCACGTCGCAGCCAATTCACAATCAAGATTGCTGACGATTCCAGAGGTCCAGGCACCATCATCATCGGCAGTGACGAGATATACATTACGACGACCTCCGGTGTCAACGTTGGTGTCGCCAATCGCGAGAATCACTTGAGCTACAGCGCCAATCCGTCTCCACTCAAGTTTTCGTCCTTTGGCAACAGAGACTTCCAAATCGCCTCTTGGGAGGACGACCGTCATCCGAATATAGGACCTCTTGCCCATAAACCTGGGCAGGGAGAGAGGTGGGAACTCCTTTGATAAGGCATGAGTTTCGATAGTCTAAGTCCCTTCAAACTATGCACTGTACATATATTAAGAACATGAAATGACTACCAGAGTTGACATGTCACCGGGACTGTTAATAGAGTTCGACCACAACCTACCCTAAGCTGATGACCTTGAGAGGATGGCGGTGGTCAAGCCCAACTCGAGGTACTGCTAACCAATTGATCTACGCTAGTACACCGCTGGAGTTAGTACCCCGCACATGTTGGCGTCCTATTCTGTGTTTGGGATCCCTCCAGATTTCCAGGGGTGGAAGAGTTGATCAAAGCGAGGTATACATTTCATGAGAGGATACAGGTATTTACGCAAAGCACAAGTCCATCCGGCATTTTTGTTGTTTTGATAAGCTTAAGATTGAATGGAATGTCGGATCACCTATGCGTCATCCACCTTTGCCTTTTTCGCGACCGTCGGCACACCACCCGAGCTCTTTGGAGCGCCATTAGACTCTCCATCTCCCTCACGCTTGCGTTTAACCCCCCTGTCAGACTTTCCTCCTCGTGATCCACCGCGACCTTTGTCCTTTCCGCCTCCTCTTCCACCCCTACCACCACGACCGCCGCCCCTTCCACCTCGCCCGCCTCGTCCACCACGCCCACCGCCACCAGTGTTTCCACCATTTTGGCTGTCCTTGAGATTCCGTTCAGCTTGGTGGTTAATGCGGTTGACCCAGTACCGGCGCTCTTCCTCCTCTACAAGAGCGTAGGGTTATCAGCAAAGTATTATTGGGAGATACAAATGGGTGTAAGAAACGCACCTGAAGCGACAGACCATGTCACATCGTTCTCCCCGATCTTCGGCACTTTCTCTTGCACAGTAGCGACGTCCTCCTCATTCACCTCCTTGCTGAATTGTGCGAACCCTTTCGTAGGATCATTCTCAAAGTCCTTGACGATATACGGAGTCTTCTCGAACGAGCCTCCGAGCGCATCCTGCAAAAAATGGAGAACATATTCAACGACAAGCCGAGATAAAAGATTAAAACGAATTGATCCGACCTTAATATCCTTGAAGCTAATGTTCTCGTCACTTTGCGCCCCAGCATATATCAGTACCCTCCCCTTCGGGTACTCGATCTCCTTCTCATCAACGGTTCCATCCTCCTTGACCTTGTACGTCTTGCCCTCCATAGACACTGTCACCTGATCATCATCTTCAGCATCTTCATCGTCCTCGTCATCTGCTTTCGAAGCTCCGGCGGTAGTCTTGCCCTTCCCTTTCGAAGCAGCCTTCTTAGCTTCTTCTTCCATGAGTTTGAACGCGTTGAAACCTTTGCGCATGTTCCCTGCCAGAACGCGCATGGGGTTCGGTTTCGGGAAGCCCTTTTCGGCGGATTTGGTCGTGACGTAGGCGTCCCTAGATCATCCGGGACTGTTGTGAGCCACCCCGGTTTTGACCAGAGGGGATAAATGTGTCGTGCTCACTTGGACATTGTCAAAAGCTCCTTATCCTCGAACTTCGGTTTCGGATCTGCAGCTAGGAAGGCCAATGCGTCCGCGTTCGACTTGAACTCACAGAATACAGAATTCTAACATATTTAAATTTAGGGGTTAGTTGATGATTGGTCGCTCAGGATTCTGGCTGGACTGTTTGGAACGGCGTGGTATCACCTTGAATTTGCGATCATCTCCGCGCCTCATACGAACACTGGCCACCGCGCCGTACTTGGCAAAGAACGCCTCAATCTCTTGCTGCAGCCCGGCCCTCTGGTCTGGGAAACCTTTCTAAAAGTAAATGGGATAAGGGTCACGGCATGGATCCGCACATAACCAGAGCCAAAACTCACAGCGTAAACGCTATTGTCATATTGTTGCATCCCCGGAGGGACCAAAGGGGTCTTCCTCCTCACGTTCTCTCCTTTTTCATCCACTTCCAATAGCTCCTTGCTTCCTTCCCTGAGTACACCGGCGATCCAAGGGACTCCGTGATGTTTGTACGGCTCCATGCGCTTGAATGACGAGAGGACAGCAATGGGGATCCAGTGTGCTGCTGTCTTGGTGTGCAGAGCCCACATGAACTTGTCATACGGCAAGTTTGAGTCACCGAGATAGAATTCAACTAAGATGGACAAGACGTCGTATAAGTCCTTGATTATATGACGATCAAGAAACCAGTGTTTGGGCGCCATAGCTGGGTTCATAAGATAAGGATAGGCTTACTTTGCCTGAGAGTTTCTGCCTTATCGTTCTCTTCGGAGCCTTTGGATGATGTTGCGGCGGCAGCTTCATCCGTCATCACATCGGCGGCAGGTGGAGCGGCGGATTCCGAGGGGCCGACAACTTCCATTGAGGCCATCTCCAGGCCTTTTACTTCACTGGTAGCCTCCATATAATAGGTACGCTAAGAAATTGAGAGGACAAGGATGTGGACGTGGAAGGGGGATTGTATGTTGGCGGGAAAAGGAAATTTACTAAGATTGCCGGGTAGACAAATGTTCAGACTATAAATCGAACACGACACTTGACTCATGATCAACAGTCACAGCCAAGCCGAAACTTGATGCTGACTCCAGTTTGGGCTCTTCAAGGCCCTTCGAGGTTTGATGATTCATCGTAAAATGAGCTGTTCTACATGGCATTATTTACCCTTAAGGCTGTGCCGGCTATCTGGGTCCGCATAAGTAAGCCCGGTATTTGCAAATGGTTTCAGCTGAACGCCGAATGACTGTCGAATAGGTATTAGCAATGGGATCTATCCGACAGGTAGGTGGTTTAGGCTGCGTGCAACTTCGCGCTGCTATGACGTCACCTGAAAGCAGTGCTACGCTGAAGCGCTTGCTGACGAGTCCGATTGATAGGCTACCAGCTGTGGACGATCCTTCCTATATCATCATTAAGCTTCTGCCAAGCCTTTGCATATATAACCAACTATATAGGTTAACAGGGTACAAATTATAGCCAACCGCCGGCTGCACGTAGTTAGCGCGGCAGCCCAGCCCAACTTCTGGCGCTTTTTCAGAGCATGCTGCCTCCTCCTTTTCGTTACTGCTAACTCTAGTCTGATTCACTCGGGGCTAACAATATAGGCCCTGAGGCTTCGTTTTAGGGGAGCACCATGTCTTGGGAGTGGTTGAACGAGGCTACAGGATTTGATTTCAACATCCACATGCACTCGGGATACCCAGTATGAACGCGCCGACCGCTAAATCAAACAAGTTCCCATCTCTCCCCACTTCCAGGGCTGCGGATAATAGGTCCCAGGTTTGAATGAGGGTCATCGTCATCGTCCCAGTAGTCGATCTGGAAGTCCTTGCCAAAGGCCGAGAAGTCGATCGGGAACGGTTTGGAGCTGCAGCTTAATTGGTTCTCGTCCGATTTCACGCCGATATTGACCTTGGAAGTAGTTGTGGAGATAAAGATCTGATCGCTCCCGATAATGACTGTACCTAAGGCCCTGGCCCAATCAGAAATCGTGACTATGAATTGGCTGCGACGAGACGGATGCGCAACGATGGTTTTAATGGATTTGTCATAGTACCAGTATATGTCGGGTTGGGCCACAGAGCGAATATAGAAGCTAATTCAGAGGATGAATATTTGTTAAGCTGAAATAGGTGCAATAAAGTTAGCTTGCCTCTCCCCGTTGATATGGTCTCTGTAATTAAGAACCGGGATCATGCTGATAATGCGCCCATCCCTATCATGGAGGAGAGTGAAGAAAACCTGTCCGTTGAGAGCGTTCGCCACCTTCGGATCATTGATGGTATCGCGAATGTTGCCTTCATCATTATTAAAGGTGTAGAACTGAGGCGAGACCCGCTTGACGCTCGCGAACCGCGTATATCCCGTTGCAACTGAGTCTACCACGGCCCTGAACCAGGTGTCGGCGACGTCGCGCGTGGCAAAAGTGATCAAGTAGCGCGAGCTCCAGTCATCTTTGATCTGGTAACAGCTTCAGTATTCTTTGCTGAAAATAAGCCCCAGGAGCGCGCCTCTTACATGTTTTGCATAGGCATAGAAGATGCCGGTGGAATTGCTTGGGCTTGACGACATGAACTTACAGCTGAAAAATCGATCCAAACGATGGATCTCAGATGAAAGGCGAAGAACTTATTGGGAAGCCAGACTTGAGAAGCGGTACTGACAGCCAGAATAAGCTCACTGTCATATGGGTCGATTGAGTAGAGCTGTGCAAAGCAGAACATGAACATGCGCTAGAACTATTTGTGGCTTCCCAAATACCTCACAGTCCAAGCCTGTCCAGCCCGTCTGACAATGGGAAGTTCATCATTGAAGTCACCGCCGGGTGATTTGGAACATTCTATGCTTAAGTTAATTAAGGAGAGAGTGAGGATTGTGGCCACAGTATTGTGGCGTAAGTACGATCGTCTATAATGACTATTTCTCCGAACTGCCCTTCCACCATCCGATTTTTGGAGAGCTCTCTGTGCTTCGGCTAAGTTTTCCATGATTTCTAATTTGGCTAGTATTTGCTGGACCGTCATGCCTCGTGGATCACAGAGAACAACCTAACAAGAACCTACGAGTACAAGTACATTTTTGAACCACGCGCCTAATTCGACGCTAAGCGCGTATCATACAAGCTCCCACATCTCTCCCTTTCCGGGGCTACGAATAATAGGTCCCAAGTTTGATGGATGGTCATCCTCCCAATAGCCGATGTAGAAGTCCTTCTTAAAGGACGAGAAGCTGATCGAGAACGGGTTGGCGCTGCGGTTCAATCGATTTTCGTCACAGTTGACGCCGATATTTACACCGGTGGTAGCCGTGGTGATGAAAATCTGGTCTGTGCCGATGATGACGGCGCCTAGGGCTCGTTGCGAATCAGCGATCGTGATCGTGAAGAGGCTTCGGCGGGACCGATGCGCAAGGACGGTATTGCTAGACGTATCATAGTACCAGTACGTGTCGGGTTGGGTCACGGAGCGAATAGAAAAGCTATTTCAGAGTGTAAATGCTTGTAAAACCAAAATAGAGGCGAGGATAATCAATTTACCTGTCCCCGTTGATGTGGTCTCTATAATTGAGGACCGGGATCATGCTGAGGATGCGCTGATCCCTGTCGTTTAAGAGAGTAAAGAATACCTGACCGTGGAGAGCCGGTGCAACTTTTGAGTCGGTAATGGTTTCACGGATGTTACCTTCATCATTGTCGAAGGTATAGAATTGGAGGGAGACCCGCTTGACGTTCGCGAATTTCTTAAACCCCGCTGCGACTGAGTCCGTGACAGACCTATACCAGGTGTCGGCGATGTCACGTGTTGCAAATGTGATTAGGTAACGCGAAGTGGAGTCGTCTCTGATCTGGTATTACGGCTTCAGCATTTCGTGCCAAAGGCTCCCCAAGTACGGTTCTCACATGTTTCGCGTAGGCGTAGAAGACACCCGTGGAATGAGCAGAGGTTTGAGACATAGCTGTAAGTTGGGGTACTGCACGATAATACGATAAGCTAGCCAGTCAGATGCTGTAGAGTGCATTCAAAAAAACAAACCCAGTATTTCCCTTTGACCCGAAATGGTACTTGTTGGACTAGGTGGAAGAATGTCGACGGTCTGAGCTATTGGCTTTACGTCTGCGAACGCCATATGGGAATCAGTTCGAACCCCTTGAAAGAAGCCTCGTTTTTGTCCGAACTCGTCTTTGGTCAGGAATCGTGGGTGTTCGTCCAAAGTATCCCACTTGCGAAGGGGGGGGGGGGATTCGTTTCTGTGGATGCAACCAGGATAGTGTTGGCGGCTAACGGTTTCTCACGTACACATTAGCGGGTGGAAGCCACGCGTCACGCCTCGTTGGATCCTCAAGTAACGATCCTAGCCAGGTTCCTCGGATTATGGCGAAGATTGCTTCTGTTATGACATCTGGTGCCATAGAGTATTTGAATAGAGTTTGGTCAAGTGAGGCTAAGGTGCTGTTTTATGTCAAGGGTCACATCTTCAAACATCGCAGTCCGCGACCAGCCCTCACATTCGAGTGTAGCGCCCGTGAAGAGAAGCAAAAACGGAAATTTGCTGGGATATGGTGGTGCCAGCGGCTGTTCAACTGCTCACGAGACTGTAGCTGTCTTCACTGGATCATAGAAGGAGACCGGTTCCAACTATACCGCTTTGAATCTTCTTCTGGCCGGTCAGTTAAGTCGCTTCGAGGAAAGGCAGGAGGTTTAAACTTTACTTGCCCTCTTCAATGCGCCATAAAGGACTACCCTTGTCTCGATGATCACGTGCCAGCTACACTAAGCCGCCTTGTGAGCTGGTCGCGGTATGACGACGTTGCTAGCGTCCAAGAAGCTGTCGAACCGATCGCGGTTGTCAGGGTTTCGTTGGGGTCTCTGCTCTTCTACCACTCATAAAGAGATGTAGGTATATGGGTACGGTCCCTGCAGGGTTCGTGCTTCCGTTTTGCGCGATACGGTACGACACGTGCCCCAAGCCCCAG
>WSUE01000353.1:0-33239 GCA_019633535.1 Tulasnella sp. JGI-2019a
TGTAGGAAACTTCTCTTAGGAGAACTAAGTGGTTTGCAAGTCTAAGCTCAGTCAGTGTACTAAAAGCATCAGTCAGCCTTAGGAGGATGTTGGGAGAACATTCTGGAAGATTCCTTAGAATTTAGTATATATAGAGCAAGGGGAATGCTGTAGGATTCCCCATCACAAACACCTGTTTGTAATCTAGCACCTCCAATTCCATTCTCTCTTATCCACTCTCAAAGCAACCTCTTTGCCAGCAGTAAGTGCTCCTGTTTGACACCTTCAGCACAGTAGTGCCTCTCAGAGTTCAGTAAGGAGCTGACTCTTCACATAAGCTTGATGAGTTGGAGGATCTCCTCTAAACCAGACACATGTAGATTTCAGATCAATTGTATCATTATCTGTATATATTGTAGGCATCTTATGGACTGATCTTAGCATGATGTGGCTGAATGGCAGTGCTAACCCTGCAAATCCCCTTATTGGACCCTTAGCTGCCAGCCAGCTGGGGGGCTGGGCTGCCAGTCAGCTCAGCTGTGCTCAGCTATTCCCACAGCACTAGCTCAGTGGCTGAGCTAGCTGGTGGCAACACTACATCAGCACTACTGCCTGAGTGATTCCCATCATCCCTTCAGGAACAACTCTGTGTCTCTGCTCAGTGCCTTAGGTCACTTCACATGTGGTCATGACATTTGGTGATCTGTGCTTGGTCTTTTGACTTGGGTTCCCTCTCCCTCTCCTCACATTGGGCCTTGCCCTTCACTTTCATCCAATTTGGCTTCTTTTCTGGGTGTTGTTTCCAGCAGTTAGCTGATATGTGAGCCTTTGAGCAGTGTGAGCAGATGGCAGTGCTAGTGCCTTCAGGTCTGAATCTACTTTCTCTTACTCACAATCACCAAACCTCTTGAGTGTGCCCTTGAGGTCTTCCCATTGAATGAAGAAACAATAACTCTAGAGTTGATAGGATATGAAGAGCAACTTATGACATCCTCTGATCTAAAAACACAACCAAGACTGGATTGTGACAGTTATGCACACTGCCACCTCTATCAAGTATTCCTTGCAACTGTACAATGAGTAAGACTGTATTCTTGGTGTTCCTTGCTCTCTACTGTGCCCACATAGCCCTAACTAGCTTTATTCAATAACAATATTTAGACATTCTTGAGCTATAATAGACTGCTTAATCTAATACCATGAAAATGTACAAGGGGATTTGTGTTGGATACTCAATGACAAACTTCAGTACTGCAGCCCATATTGCTTAATTAAAGATCTTTGAGGGAAAGCCATACTATACCTGCACAGCAGCTTCAAATGGGCATGCAACATGCAACACTCTGACAGCTTCAGATGGACTTTGGATGGTGGCTGTGTGACATGTGACACTTCGGATTGTGCAGAAGGATGAGGATCCATACAAGGAAATGGGCAGTAGTGGGGAGGTGGTTGGGGCCCCAGAGGGACCTTTGACACATTCATGGGTAGGGGGTAATTAGGAAACCAGAACCAATAAAGATTAACCCCCGCGCAATATGTACACCCGACATCTGAAACTGTCGTGCGGGTACAGTAGGTGAGCTTGAGCTCTGGACTATCAAAGCTTCTAATCAAGGGCCAACGCCGCCGTTATGACGAGGTAGCGGGCTCTACCGTGCTCGCGCAGCTCTACCGGCGTTATGTAGAAGCTGGCATTAGTATGGTGATGTCACACAGCGGTCACAAACATCGCCCGTTTTTCGGCATCCACTGGTTGAGCATTCGAAGCGGGCTCGCAGGCTTTTGCATTCACACCCGACAACTACTATGAAACCTACTGTAACAGCCGCGTATTAAATAGGTAGAGTAAAATGACGTACACCGGGAACAAGGTCTAAAGGGATTAAGTTTCGAAGCTCGGGTGCCAGGTTGAATGATATCGCGAGGAAGAGCCAGATCATATATCTACATACACCACACTATTTTACAAACTCACAAACTTGTGAATCGAGTATTTAGGAGTATACGGGGACTCCCTCGAGACTCCGCGCTTTCGTCACAGCCAACTCAATCTCCCTTTCCCAACCGTTCAGTGTACTTCGCGCCGATTCATCCATACTGTTTTGAGGATGTCTCCTGAGTAGATGCAGTAGCCGTGTAGCGTCCTCTTCCAGGCCGTATTCGATGGCGGCTTGAGGATTCACCTCCAAAGCGCGTAAGATGAAGGTTATGATATCATCGGGAGGTACTTGCGCCCGCGCAAAGACTAAGTTCTCGTACTCTATCTCCACCCACGCGCGGCCATCCCATGTTCGGATCCATGCCTTGAAAGCTTCTATCACGGAAGTTGACGCCCAATCGGCCGGATCGATAGTTGCCTTTTTCCAACATCGCAAAAATAGCAATCCTGCGGCCAAAGCGTCGCTACGGCCTGAGGTGCGCAGTGAAGAGTTAAGCTCCTTGGTAGTCACTCCCAGCGCTTCAATAAACAACCCAATGACCTTCGCCGAGTCTAGGCTTCCCGCCCAGCGTCCCCCCAAGTCATAATGTACGGATTCGGCGAGCCAAAGTAGGCAGGCCGCCATCCCATCATATCGAAGAGCCCCCTCGCGAGACATAGCAATCAACGCCTCTCCTATTTCTGAGTCTACCTCCGGATCAGCGTGCCGAGGGCTAGGATCTTGTATTCCACGAACGCCGAACTTTTGCCGGGGGTACATGGACCGAAGGAATGTTCCGAAAGTGGACCAAGCCTCACCCGCAGGTGTATTGGGATACAACCAACGGTACAACCGCAGGGCGGATGATAAGTTGATGGTGAGAGCGTAGTTTGATATGGCGCCCACGTCCCAACCATGTCGCTCTATGCTAGCACGCAGAACGTGTATGTATGCGCGATATAAGAGATTTTGTAGGAGCTGGTCATTATTCGGATAGATATGAGAAACGATGCGTGCCGTGTTGCGGAGAGCGCCCCAGTCCACATAGCCCCACCGAGAGCCTGTGATCCGTAGGAGGCCTTCTAGGACCTTAGCTAGCTCATCTTTACAGTCGCGTAGAAGCTTTGTATCAGCAGGAAGGACGTGCTTGAGGCCGCATGAGGTGAGGTGCTCGAGGTTCGAATTGAGGGTGAAGTGCATACGTTGGAACACTTGCGGCGAAGGTCGGCCGTCTTCAACAAGGAATGTATCAATCGATGGATATGACGCTTGTAGGTGAATGAGAAGCTGCTTATGGCATCGTAGGAATGGTGAATATATCTTGTCGGAGAGGAATTCGGAGAGCAAGGAATCCTGATAGTTGTCGCGCGACTGAGCAGCGATGCCTCCGTAGTAGTCATTGAATGAATCCAAGGCATCGAGAACGTTGCTTGCAACACTGATGTGATAATCGAAATATTTAGCAGATAGTTAATAGCCGATCGTGCTGCGAGCAGACGAACCTAATCGGAGTCACCCAGGCAGTCTGTGCCATCTCGTCTTCTGAACGTCGTCTGGGCCTCCCTGGACCGAAATGTTGAAGCAGAATGGAAAGCGCCCGTGAGGCGCAGCTGAGAATAGTGCGATCGACCTTGATGTTCTCTGATAGGAGTATCCCGCTGATCTCGCTAGCCAGGCTTTCTGCTCTGACGTGGTCAATGTCACCGCCAGAGAAGATACAGCGGCGAAGATAGATAGCTACGTCCATGTTATTTGGACGTTGCTGCCATGAGAATTTCAAGCGAGCCCGAGTCACCGCCAGATGATCGGACGTTCCACCAGAAGAGTCAAATTGGTGTAGCAGCTCGATAATGGTCGAAAGAAGAAACTTTAGTGCCTCTGCTCCTTCTGTTTCCACCCCTTCCAGCTCGCGCGGATCCCAATCACCCATCCCTGTACCACATGCCCTCCGAACCGCTTGAATAGAATGCTCCGGATCCGCAAGTACCACTGATGCAACACAGCGACTCAAGATGACTGCATCGGCTAGGGTCGTGGTCGAACGGTCGTATTGGATAGTCTGGAGAGTTGTGCGAAACTGTGATAATAGGAGGCTGAACGCTGAGGTAGGAGCGATGAGCTTCATGGCTTCAAAATCCGCGATATTGGGGATATTCTTCGCAGCTGTGATAATGTTGTCGCGTTCAGGCGCCGTCTCAATCATCCAGATCGCCGAGTGGGCATGCAGGCGGTGGATGTTAGAGGTCTCTGTTTTACGTTTGGGTTGAACAAATAGGCAAACGAGGAGGATTATGAGACTGGCGATGATCATCCACACTGTGTGCAAAAGAACCATAAAGCACAACAGTGGAAGTCCCGCGATCTTGGATAACGTGATTCGGGGCCTGGAGTTTCTTTCGTGAAAGCGGCTGCCGTGTAAGCCTTGGAATAGGCTCTGCTTGATCTTGTCGATAGTCGATCGGATGCGCTCCACTCCAGTACATAAAGATGCCTTTGTGGGGTCTAAGAGGGTATAGGGAGGGGGACGGTTGTTGAGAAGGTTCTCCGGATAGATCGAGTCCCTGAGTAAGTTGTAGACCTCGCGTAGACCTGTGGAGACTGCTGTCTGGAATGGGCTTACTGTGGATATTGCTCCAACAATGACCGTGAGCGAATATATCGCAGCCCCGCTAGATGCAAACATGGTGACGACGACGGCCGCGGCGGTAATTTCTTGGAAGAGATAGTCGATGAGAGCAGTGAAGAAGATTGCAAGCGAGATGAGGAGAAGCATCGGAAGGACTTCCACCAGGGGCTGTAGTCCCCAAGCCTTGGCTCCCAGGAACTTCTCCGTTCTCCTGATGGACTGCATCTCCCTTGTCCCCGTCTGACCAGTGCGTTCGTAAGACTGAAGCCACTGTTTGGCCAACACTGCCGCCGCTGCCGCCAAAAGACTGCAGGAGAGACTGGCGTAGAACATACAACTCTGTCGTACATAATTTGGAAGTCTCTCAACGCTGCCCGGAGTCACCACAGATGTGATGAAGGCAGTAACGATGCCAGAGAAAAGACCAGCCTGATCAGAGTATCACAGTGAGCTATTTACGATGCGGAATATATTGATGTACTCACGAATATGAGGAGTACGTCGAGATTACTGTTCAGACTAATTAGCATGTCTTGGTCGAATTTATCGGCAAGGCGATCGTATTTGAGCCAGTAACCGCCTTGTGAGCCGAACCTGCTTGCCTCGTCATCACTGTCGAACGAACGGGGAGGATAATACGGAGTGGTGCGCATATCTAAAATCTGGGTCAGAGGATAGCCAGAGGCCAGGATACCACGATCACTCCGCACGTGATGTCCTCGTGGTGTACGCGAGACGGGGCCGAGACGAGGACGTTATCTGCGAGATTGTTATCCGCGTAGCTGACTCGGAGCTTGCACGCGCCGTGACGGATTGGCTTTACTTTGACTCACCCATGGCCGTGCTCTTCAGCAAGGAATGTCTTAGAAATCATATCAATTGGCTAATATAATCCATCCCTTCCTGGCAATTCTTTTTTTTTTTTTTGGTGGCATAGGCAATATCACGGTCTTACATATGACTAATACGATCAAACACAATATCCATAGTGGGCCGACATGTCGCATCCACATCCCAGCATTCCACAGCAAGCTTCCAGAGTTCCGCTGCGCAGGACGGTGCCTGCCCATGCACGATATCTTCCTCCGATGGTCGCTCGTTATCCATGATGGCATTCATTAGCCTAAACACTGTCTTGTGCTTCCAGAAAGGTGGCCGCCTTGTGAGGACCTGTCTCGTTATAACAGGATGAGTCTTAACTTCAGAAATCGATGTGAGCTGCCATACCTCCGAAATCATCATACCAAACGCATACACGTCCCCTTCAGTGGATTTGGGCAATCCTTGTGTAATCTCAGGAGCAAACCTGTTAAGAGAGATGCAGTCAGGTGTCTCGATCGTGGCTGTAACGAATCCAACTTGCCAGGGAAAGCTTCCCGCCGTGCCCATGAGCGACGACGAAGTAACCACGGTCTCAAAGTGCCTAGTGAGACCGAAATCGGTCAAAAGTGCCTCTCCTTCATCCGAAAGCAAAACATTCTCCTAATAAGTCATCAGAACAGTTCAGAACAACCACGGTAATTAGATGGAGCAGCACATGCCATCTTCATATCTCCGTGCACATATCCGTGGCTATGTAAATAAACGAGGGCATCGGCTATGCCGCGAAGCTAAATATCCGAGTTCGTGTAGTTCTGGTGAGTTGAGTCGTCGTTCAATGACGCGAGGCTGAGGAATGGCCACGCACCACTTTTACTTGATCAAATTGCGTGTTACGCTGAATGCAGCTCATGACATTGCCGTATTTCAACCAAGGGGACACCATGTAGTGGCCGAGATGATCGTGGAACGTGCCCAGCAGACGAGATATGTGCTTGTGGCGCAGATCGAACCAGATCTCTGCTTCTCGCCAGAACCGCTGTTACAGACCTGAGAATCAGACGCTATCAAGCGAATAATGAGGAGGATTAAACTGACCCTTTCTAGTTCCTCGGTCTCGCGCTTAGTCAAGGGGAGGCGGAGAGCCACCTCACCCTCGTTGTCGTGCTGGCCTCGATATACAGCATAGAAACCTCCATGATCTGCCATCTCTTCGCTCGTTCGCCGAATGTGTTTGCTTATGTCGGGAATATGTGTCGTCTCAGATGGTAAGAGAAGTAATTTCTGAGGTACATGCTCCGGGGGTGCAGGTGTCGACATACTAACTCTCACAAGCTCTTCGCGAGCGGTGTTTTGGCCCTCTTGATCCGCAAATACTTGAGGAGTCGAAGGTAAAATTAGCGATACCATGTCAGGCATGACATATCGCGGGTTGCGTTGCGGGATCGGATCGACTGGATCAGGGGATACCGTTTCCCGGTTGAGACCCAGGGTTGACCAGTCAAAATCGCGCTGAAGCGTGAGGTATTCCAAAGTATCGACAAGAGCTGGATCGACATTTCTATCTTTATGATGCTACAGGGTCATTTCAGCCAATAATCTAGTGGAACACAGAATTTTCGACAAACCTGGAAAAGGATGGGCGCAAAGATCCCGGCGAGGCCTGCGAGGGGATGTATAGGTTAGGCGTTGATGAGTATCACGAGAATCCACACACGTCTGCGATTTATATTTCCCTGTCGCGACACGTAGTCCAAGACATCGAAAACATATAGCAGGGCGTACATGTTCGAAAACGGGAGGTTGCGAAGCAATTCCACATAGCGTAGGTGTGTCGCCCGAGGACCCACTTGTTCGGCACATTCTACACCAAAAGAGGAGAATCGGCTTCGATCGGACAGTTGAAGCAGGTTAATGAACGCACGATAGGCAACAACGAACTACAGGAGGTCTGGGTCAAAATATTGTGCAAGGATATACTGCCTATCCTCGTACCTCCGGTAATCGATCGCCAGGGAGTAAAGGTGTCTGGATAGTACAGCTAATCAGAGCGATATTCAATAGAATTTAATATGTAGTCATACCGGTAAGCTTCTCAGATACTTGGTGAATAATGCAGCGGCAAGATGTGGGACTTCGTCAGGAGGGAATTGATTCCATTTAATTTTTTTCCCGTACTAAGCTAGGGTCAGTCGATGCCACATGCAGCTTAGGAAAACTCACTTTTGGAGGGGTCTCAAACTGCGCTTGTAGCTTTAAGAGCTGGTCTGGGTCGACGACACGCATAAAAATCCCTGAAGCCTTGGGTGTCTGGTCGACTATCACACAAAGAATCATACATTTATCCTCTGGCTGCTGAGAGAAAGAAATGGGCGCTAACCGCATTCCTTGACTCTTAATCCACTACATCAAGTAGTCCGCTATCAGTTCAATGGAAATGAATGTGTTTGAGAGCCCTCACGTTTCAGCGAGAACGATAGGGAGGCGACCCCATTCGTGACGTCCTCCTTGAGAGTCCTTCGAATATAGTGGAGTGTGAGCAATAGCGATGCTTCTCTGCAACTCTGTTCCAAAGATAAGTGTTTTGCCGTCGGAGTCAATAGGCGTAGGTGCTTAGAAGGCCAACGCTCGTCAATTGTTTCTCCCCGCTGCTGGACGTGGTACTCACACCGAGTGCGAGACCCATGCGATGGAGATTTATGAAATCGACGGAGCAACCACATGGTGGTGGTGGTTTATACTCAAGGCTGTGCTGTTCGTCTGAGACACGTGGTGTGGCATAAACTGCACGATACACGGGTGCCTCTTGGCGCCCGCAACATTATTAGGAGTGAAAGGGAGGTTCCTGATGGAGCCCAGGACACGTTGTTTTGACATCTCTGCCTCGATCGGCAGAAGCTTTCTCGGCGGGAGCAACACACATCTCCACGGCAATTCAAGCATGTATACGGCATGCACTAGGTATCACTAAAGGGACATATTTACAATTACTACTGAGGGTCAAGTCATTCGCATGGATCCGCCCTCGTCAACACTTCCCTAATTGCACCATCACCTTTCTTTAACCACTCTTCAGGTGTCACGTCCTTCTCCCCTCGCCCATGCCCATGAAACACATACGAATTTTGCGCGTCGAAAGCCCATACTCCAACTTCTGGCATCGGTCGGGATGTCAAGGCGTGCAACTCTGGCCGAATGATGTTGTCGGTGAAATGATCAAGATCTAAATCGTTTTTGTCATAGCCAAAGGGATCTAAGGGAGGGGTTTTTGGTTGGGGTCAATATTCTAGGTTTTTCATACTTCTTATCGGGTCTGCTCACTCTCGATTTCCTCCCCTGCAACGATGAAACCGTAGAATATAAACGTCTAGATGAGATTTAAGTGCATTTTAAGATAAAGGAGGTGACTTTGGTCCGACGAGAAATGCTTACAGAGATGGCGGTGGCGGGGATGGTCAGGTATTTCAGGGTCGTCCAAAGTTGGAAGGGCTGTCGTATGGAGACCGAACGTCGGCGTCAAGATGATTCATTGTGTGAACAGGGGCTCGTAACTCACGAGAAGGGCAACGTAAATCGTCGTGACGGCCCAAAGGTGGATGGAATACGAGAAAGGAACTGGGGTGGTGAGAATTCGCTCTAGTCCAGTCAAAGAATCCAACAGCTGATTCAAGCCAGCAAGTAGCGTATCTGTTATAAATGGAGTCAATGTGAGTCGTCACTCCGTCTATATGTTGGTAGGATTGCATATCATGCACAACTTACTTGTTGTTGGAACATCGCAGACCTTCCGGCGTTGCAGAGTCGCTATGTAAGAGCTCTGTGTGGGTGATAAAAATACCGCGCACGAGGGATTAGTCGTCAATAATAATCATACAGGAGATAGCATCGACCCACCAGATAGAGCGTGAGCTCCAACGGAATGTTGTGATTGACGATGCCCCTTTGAGCCTTATGTTTAGCAGCTCGTTTCCCCTCGAAGCGCCCACGCGCCGCCATTCGGCGAACCAAGAGTGAAAATGGGAATACGTCAAAGATCGCGTAGGGTGGTGGATTCCACCCTGGTAGCAACCTAGGCTCGGAGCTCTCATTACTGGCGCCTTGCGTTGTTCCTACTCCTGTGGCCTGACTCCTATCCTGGAGTGTGGGAACAATTTGAGCATCGCCCCTCTCAAGATCACTATCAGTCGACGCCTTTTCTTCGTGTATTACTGCGGGAATTGAAGAATCCGGGGCGCTATTTCCCTGTCCTCGTCGACGAGGGTTAGATTGCGCGTCCGATTGCATGGAAGGACTACGTGCAGTGCTGCTGGAAACCTCTGGATAGACGGTCGATTGATTCATTATCTGACGTGGAGGCTGGAAGCTGACTTTCCCAGAGCGCCGTGATTCAATCTTTGCTATGTGCTCTTGATGCGCTCTCTCGCTCGTTGGTGATCGAGGTGGCATGTTGCTGTACGACTCCAAAGGTTTGCCTGCTGGTAGAGCGTAAACCGGAAGGTGTTTGACGAGGTGATAGAGATCTTGGAAGTAGATAGACTCCTCGCCGCGTAAGTAGTGTTTCAACGCCATTCTATCCAGTAGTCGTTCAATTCAGACGGTAAACATGAGGCAAGGCGAGTTAGGATAACATATGGACCAACTCACGCGAATGCTTCGATGAGATTGATCGCTGACTTCTTCTCGATGATGATCCGTGTCCGTAGCTCCGCCAACTCCGTCGCTGACAGCTTCTCAGATGTAGTTGGCTCATCTTTGATGATCACGGAAGGCATCGTCAGGGGGCAACCAGACAGGAATGCCCATGGAAAAGGCTTACTCACCGGGAACGTGGAACCAGATAGTGCTTGCCAGCAGGCGACCGCCAAAGACAACCGAAGACCAGTACCTCCTTCCCTCATTATATCTCTCAAACGAGGCCGTTGTGCGATATGAAATGACAAAACCCAACACAGTACCGAATCTGTCATAGAGTCGCTCGGTTAGGTCAATATAGACAGCGTTGGAACGAACGTACATTGTCAGTAGGGTGCTAGCAAAAGTCAGGCTGTGGACGTGAACATTTATCAGCACCACCATCGTCTATGTATGTGAATTATTGACAATTAGTTTTAGTATTGGGTTACGAGAGATAGGGGGCACGTGAGACGCACAGCCCAACCAGTGAAGAATACGATCAAATGCCAGCATCTGAAAAGAGCGGTGGCGAGGATTGCGTTGAGCAAGCTGAAATGCCCGCCAAATGGGTCAATCTCGGTGTTGTTAATCTATAAACGCACGCCTCTCAGTTACATGGGTGACGTCTGCAATGGTGTTATAGGAACTCACATGATTATTGTAATGGCTAGGATGGTGGTGATGGGCAGGCTTAGGTGGCGGCGTACTGTCTGCAGATAGATGATGAGATGAGCGAGAGGGGGGTGGGTCCATTTTTATGCTTGGAGATCGATACCTCGACCACGCTCCCGTTATCAATGGCAAGGGAAGAGCGATGCACCACCCCGGGATCTCATGCGCACCGGGGATGCCGGGGAAGCTCTATCTTGGCTTCGAGAGCCGCCGCCGTAGGGCGCTACTCACGATGACTAAGCATGTTGACTTTCGTCGCCCTGAAATTGACCTCCTATCATGACCCTAGAGAGAGAATGGTCATGAGATCCCTCACGTCTATCGTAAAGGGGATGCGGCAGTAGTACAGATGACGATGCGCTCCTGATGCAATGCGCAAGGAATGAACTGCTGTGTGCGTTTCTCCCACCCCTCATTCATGTACGCCTGGCTACCACCACGCTACTCTTAAAGTCCTCCACGTTCAGAGCCGCAAGTATCAGGCAAAGGACCGGCCAGAGCGTAAGATTCAGGACCGAAACCCCCGGAAAACATTGGGCACGCATCCAACACTACAACTGCCGTACCAACTGATTCATCCCACCGGTCCAGTCCGCAGGAAAAGGTAACCCCACATCAATAGATTTATTATCGTAGCTTGCGGGGTGGCCTGCGTCAAGACTTGAACCTTCGGACCATTGTTTTAATGACTCCACCTCTACGCTGCTCCGGGGCTCGTATTTCTGCCCACAGAACTGAGGGGGCAAGGTAGTGACCCGGATATTCCAGCCAAGAATATATGCGGTCTGTACCTCGAATTGTCGGAGAACCGTGTTTAAAACTGTTGAGAGTGACTCCCTTGACATGGATCCGCCTTCGTCAAGACTTCCCTGATCGCGTCGTTGCCTCTCGCAAGCCACTCATCAGGCGTCACATCCTTCTCACCTCGCCCATGTCCATGAAATACATGAGCATTTTGGGCATTGAAAGCCCATACACCAACATCTGGCATCGGGCGGGACGTCAGGGCGTGTAACTCCGGCCGAATGATGTTGTCGGTGAAATGATCAAGATCTAAATCGTTCTTGTCGTAGCTAAAGGGATCTGTGGTTGGGGCAGTCAATATTTCTGGTTTTCATACCCTCAAAAGAGGCTACTCACTCTCGATTTCCTCGCCTGCGACGATGAAGCCGTAGAAGACGAATGCCTGGATCAGATTGAAAGAGGGTCAGGATAATGAGGGAGCAATTTGGTACGAAGAAATGCTTACGGCGATGGCAGTGGCAGGGATCGTCAGGTATTTTAAGGTCGCCCAAAGTTGGAAGGGCCATTGTGCGAGACCCGAACGTCAATGTCAAAGCGGGCAGTTGCGCGTGAATGTGCCCTAGGGCACTCACAAGAAGGGCCACGTAGATTGTTGTCACAGTCCAGAGGTGAGCGGAATACGAGAAAGGGACTGGGGTGGTGAGAATCCGCTCTAGCCCGGTCAATGAATCTGCAAGTTGGTTCAGACCCGCAAGTAATGTGTCTTGATGAGGAAAAAGTCGGTATTTCTATCTTCACCGGAAGCGCGGTACATTAAGCGTAACTTACTCGTTGTCGGTACATCGCAGACCTTCCTGAACTGTAGAGCCGCAATGTACGAGCTCTGAGAGGAGATAGAATAGCAGCTGGAGATCAATAGCTCTTCCAGAGCTGCAACCTTTTGACTCACGAGGTAGAACGAGATCTCCAACGGAATATTGTGGTTCACGATACCCTTCCTAGCCTTTAGCCTGATCGCGCGTTTTCCTTCGAAGTGTCCGCGCGCAGCCATTTGGTCAATCAAAAGTGAAAACGGAAAGATGTCGAAAATCGTGTAGGGTGGGGGATTCCACCCCGGTCGCAGGATAGGCTGCTTGGATTCTGCACTAGTTGCAGATAGGACTTGTCCGACTCGTTCCGCTGCGTCCTCCCCAGTGGTCTGGCTCTGAGTCGGAAGCGTGGACGGGCCACCTCTCTCAAGGTCGCTCTCGGATGATACCTTTTCTTCTTGAATGGCCGGTGGCATAGAAAATGCCGCAGCACTTGCGCTCGGCGCTCGCCTACGAGAGCGGGATTGCACGTCTGATTGTACGGAGGGAGTGCGGGAGGTGTTTGATAGTTCTGAATGTCCTGTCGAAGTCGATTCTCGACGTCGAGGCTGGAAGGTGACTTTTGCTGAACGCCGCGTCTCGATCCGTTCTAGGTTCTCTCGATACGCTTGTTCATCTATTGGAGGCTGCTGATCCGTGTTTTCATGCGCGTTTATAGGCCTGCCTGCTGGCAACGCATAAACGGGAAGGTGTTTGACGAGGTGGTAAAGATCTAAGAAGTAGATCGACTCCTCGCCACGCAGATAGTGTTTCAGAGCCATTCTATTCGTTCGACCAGCATATGTTTAGTTCATGTGTCACTTGGTGCAGGGGAGTTGATATAACATATGAACCTACTCACGCGAATGCTTCAATGAGATTGATCGCCGACTTCTTCTCAATGATAGTCCGTGCCCTAAGCTGTGATAACTCTGTGGCTGACAGCTTCTCAGATGTAGCCGGTTCATCTTCATTGGTTACAAGGGGCGTGAATAGGGAGGAATTGAACAGAAACACCCGTTAAGAGAATGGCTCACCAGGAACGTGGAACCAGATGGTTCTTGCCAGAAGACGGCTGCCGTAGACAATCGACGACCAGTATCTTCTTCCCTCGTTATATCGCTCGAACGACGCTGTTGTGCGGTAGGATATGACAAAGCCTAGCACAGTGCTAAATCTGTCATAGAACCGCCTGTCAACCCATTGCGGACGAGAAAAAAAAAGGGATGTTGAATGAACATACACTGTCAGGAGGGTGCTGGGAAAGGTCAGGTCATGGACGTGAACAGTTATCAACACCACCATCGTCTGCGCGAATATCGAAATAGCGGCCTTCAGCATTGACGCCAATGAATTATAGAAGGTAAAGGGTATATGAAACCTACAGCCCAACCGGTAAAGAATATGATCAGGTGACAGCATCTGAAAAGGGCGGTAGCGAGAATCGCGTGGAACAAGCTATAGTCTGCAGACTCGGGGTGCAAGAATGGGTCGATCTTGGCGCGGTTGATCTGTGAGTATTCTGCTAATTAGCGTTATGGCGAACATGCTAAAGAACACGACCCACGTGATGCCGGCGGAGGTGATTCTCCAAATGGCCAGGTGGATGCTGCGAGAAAGACATATCGTTTGCAAGGAGGACTTTGAGATGCGAGGGAAAACGGTAGGACATCCGTCTTTATGCTTGAGAGCTTCATGTTTCCCGATAATAACGCTGATGGCGCGAGGAAGCATGTCGATTAGGGCGGTGAATTACCCCAGCTCTCTTACATACGGAGGCTAAGGCGGTGGGAAGGCCCAGCGGACAAGCCTGCCCTTTGCAGCACTCCCAATTGTCTTGACATGCCTCACCTCCAGTAAAATGCCCTAGAAGTCATATCGCCTCCTGCTCTCAACGCTCCTGGAGGCTTAAAGCAATGGAACTTCTGGAGACTCTGCCTCAAACCGTAGATGCGAGTGTGGCACTATGCGGACTAATGGCGCCATACATGCGTGGTGGGACACCGCATCCCCAATTAAAGTCCTCGAGAGGGCGTTCGATAGAGACGGCATGTGTCGTGGGCGGAGGTGGCTAAGCTGACTAAGCAATATTGAAGCTGGCCACCTCGGACCACCTATCCACGCTATCAAGGGCATGGCTACCAGATCTTGTCACATCTGCGGGAAAGAAGAATCAGCGGAAGTACAGATGATGGTGTGCTCTGGATGCAAGGCGCAAGAAGTGAACTACTGTGTACGTACAGACGCCTATACATGGCCGCACCACTCATAAACCATCTATACCCAGAGCCGCGAGTGCCAAGCAAAGGACTGGCCAGAACACAAAATCCAGTGCAAGAAGGCGCGAAATAAGGCCAAGGGCGTCGAACATGCACCTGACGCCACACCTGCATCCGCACCAGTCCAAGCTGTGATCCTCTCGGGCGGACAGAATCAACCGTTCAGTCCCACTAAAACGGGGATACCATCAGACCATCCTCTATTCTCCAGCAGTGCCGCGAATATCTCTCCGCTTTCGCGGCTTGCTGGTGTGCCAATCATCATCTGGCGATTACGCACCGATGATCCGATGAGCCACTTGCAATCGCGGATCCGCGCTACTCTTGACAACCAAAGCGTTACGTTCTTGATGGTGGATCCATATACCGGATGGGCACCAGCAGAATGGCAGCAGGGCATCGGTCCAGTAAGCCCACCAGCAGGTCTGTCGAACAAACAGGGATTTAGGATTGACCGGTAAATGCTGCAGGTTATTATCGCGCGTGTTGACAAGAAGCCATTGACGATATCAGCCCTTGAATTGGTTTGGATGTTCTGCGACCATGTCTCCGAGGTGGCAAATGAAGATGGATGTGCCGCTGCAAAGCGGTATCATTCTCCTGCTGCATTCCAGAAATGGTGTGTTCGGTATGTGGAGAGCGACCCCACCCGTCGGCGCGAATTCCAACTGCCAGTGTAATTCGCCCTGGTGATGAATGGAATGTGAACGTGTGCTCAAGGCTACACGTTTTTCAAAAATTCGGCCGAAACCGCAGATACTCTTTGTATGTATACACTTATAAACATAAATTGATCAGTCATATTGCGCCATCAGCTCGTTAAGCTGATCGGCGTCACACTCGAATGAAAACGAACTGTCTGCCCCGCTGCTTCCATCATCCCCTGCGGCTGTATCCTCTGGGACACCACGTGCAGTAGGGGTGGCTCTAGCCCTTGCACCCTTCTCCTTCACCGCAGTCGTATTCAAGATCGACGGTGGCGGTACGTCCGCAACCTGTGCAGCAGCAGCATTGATGGTGACGGTTGTTGGGGTGCGAAAGGGTACCTTGAATCCCGCTGGTCGAAAGGACATATTAGGGCCGCCGTTCGCCGACTCAGTGGCTCTCGAAGAACCGGGCGTAGACGAAGAGTTCGCGGTTTGACGTCCTCCTCCGATGCGCATGCCTAGAGTCCTAGGCTTAGAGGGGAATCCTACCGCATTCGTCGAATACTGACTGAGGACTTTGGGATGAGCTGTAGCTTGAGACGATAAAGGCGGTGCTTTAGCTAGGGCATGCCCGGTAATGCCTAGACGGCGTGTTTGACCCAGGGGCGTTACTTGAGTCGACTGCGAAAGCTGATGGGATACTGGCGAGTTTACCGGAGTAATCTTCAACCTGCCTGACGGTGTTCCGGATGAAGTAGGTTCCCCTTGAACTGCTTGCAAGGGCGAGGTTATGGTGACCAAGGTTTTCTTCGACGGCGTGGCATATTTCTGATGCAATGTCGGGGCGGCGTGCCTGGGTGAGATGGATTTTGGCAACAGATGCAAGTCTAAAGACTCCATCGATGTTTCCCGCCAATACTTCTCTTCGTCCGAGTCCGAGTCAGGTATGCGTCTTTTAGGGAAGATCATAGCTCCGGATCCCGTCCTCTCCATACCTGGGCGAGACCATGGTTTATTGGGATCGAGCAAAGCAGCCGAGGATCGCGAGTTTGTGCTTTCGACTGGCAGATGATTCGTGCGATCCGAGAGCTGTCTTCCGTCCGTCCGAGACCGCATCTTCGACTCACGCGGAAGCACCTTACTACTACCCTCTCCAAGACTCATGTCTGCCTTCACCATCGGCCTTCCCTCGTCTGTCACGCTTCTCATCCGTTTCCGTCCAATCTTCTGCTTCGTATCAACCCCCACAGCACTCGATGAACGCTGCGTAGCAGTACGCTCCTTCACGACACTTCCGAACTGGCGGATTAACCGTTGTAAGTCCATAGCCGGCGCTGGACCCACAGCCACATCTTCATCCCCTGTCGCTGGCTCCGATACACCTCGACTGGAAGCCGAGGTAACCGACCACGAGTTGGCGCGACAGGTGCTCTGGATTCGTGACGAAGAAGATTTCAAGACTTTGGCGGAAGTGGATCTGTGCCCATTCCGGAGGGCCGAGCGCCGGCTTGACGCGTTCATAGATGGTCCCACTTGTGGAGTGCCCATATTTATCGCCTCTTCTGTGGATTGTGTTAAAACGGCGCGCGTGGAATGGCGTGTCAAGGATAAGTCGATTGTTTTCACGGTGGGCGCTACCGGATCTTCCTGGTCCTCGATTGTCCTCGTGGAATCCTGTGTTCCGATACAAATGGGGACGTCTGCGGAATTGCCGAGAAAAGATAAGGGCGGTGGTGGGCATTTCGAGGACAAGGTCGCGCTAGAAGTTGATGTCGACTGAGACCCAGATTCGGTTACGCTTCCCCGCTTTGCCAATGAAGTTTCGTCTGGAATCCGTGAGCCTGAGGGTTTCAAATGACCAGTATGCTGTCGACCCCGCTTCCGAGCCTGGGTTGTGCTGGGATGAGTGACAGAGACTCTTTGTTCTAAACGAGACCGGGCAACTCGTACATTAGCAGATCCGTTCTCTGTGTTTTAACCCTAGGTCAACCAGAAAGATCAACATTCACCAGCTTTTTGAATCATCTCCCGGATGTTCACGACCTGTGAGCTCTGCCAAAGGACCGCGGGTTCTTCCTCCATCGTATGTCGAGACGGTGAGCTGCTGCTTCCGTCGCCGCCCAGGAAGGCACCCGAGGTAATATCCAGCATGGAAATAAAAGACATCTATTCTCGAAGGTACTTCGTGGTCGAGCAAGCCGGCTGTGTGTACAGTGCTGGGAAACGGAATAGGGATAGGCGGTTGTTGTGGTCAAAGAAAGAAATGAATGAACGCGCGGTGGCACATCACGTGACAACAAGCCCGACCACCGGCAGTTGAATCGAGTTATCCAATCGACTACGACAGGAGTCCCAAGCCACTGGAATTACAGAAGATAAAGAAACTAGAAGACTGGGGCAGATAAACAAAAACCGTTCATCATCCCCAATCAAACCACTACCTTGCACGCGCACCGGTCCGGGCAGCAAGAGGACAAAAGAAATCACGCAAGACGAACGGGAGCAATGGGAGAAGGCAGCAAGGAAGTGGTCAACAAGTTCGATCTGAAGACATAAAGCGAGGCATCATGTACAGGCGAGGGTGGCAGGTCGTGAATGGAGAGTTGCGTAAAGGCAAGCTGGGTCTATGTGATGATATGGGGGTATTTACAAGACGACACACTTGGGGCCTTTCTTCTTGAGGACTGGGGGTTCCAGGGCTGCCACAATGGCCTAAAAGCGCGGGGCATTGAGCATGGGATATGAGTACACGTGAATAGAAGCTTCATTCACCTCATCGAAAACATTCTTGAGGCCCTTCTGGGTTAAAGCTGAGCATTCAACGTACTTGACCGCCCCAAGCTCCCTTGCGAGCTTTTCGCCCTGCTCAGTTGGCACCGGTCTCTGCTTTTGTCTTTGTAGCTTCTCGATAACCTGCCCGTCCTCCCTCAAATCGACCTGCGTGCCGACGATGAGGCAGGGTACGCCGGGGCAGTGGTGATGCACTTCCGGGAACCATTTTTCCTTGACGTTCTCGAAGGATGCGGGAGATGTGACGCTGAAGCAGACAAGGAAGACATCGGTCTGCGGGTAGGAGAGTGGTCGCAGCCGGTCGTAATCTTCTTGACCTGTTTTTGGAATAGAGTTGGGAAGATGCGTAAGGGTCCCGGAGATAACGAGGATGAATAATCGGAGAGTTGGAGCACAAGGATGAACGAACCTGCGGTATCAAACAACCCCAGCGTATATGGATCGTCTCCAATCATGACAGTGACGGCATAGTTGTCGAATACCTTTCAGCGAGATGATCGCCAAGGACATAAAGGGATCGGTCAAGGTTTTGATGGCGGGCTTCGAGACTGAGTGAGGACTCACTGTCGGGACATACTCGCTGGGGAACTTGTTGGTGGTGTACGAGATGAGGAGACATGTCTGATCATCATTGTGAAGAAGAAATTCCCGAGAGAAGCAGTCTTTGAGATGGGTGGCTATCGTGGAGGCACTGCCTCCTGTGAAACGAGATCCTTGAAACGTACCTTTCCGACGGCACCATCGCCGACAACCACACACTTGATGGTCTGCATCGTACGAAAGTTGAATATGCGAGAAAAAGAAGATTGATGTCGAGAAGCGCCTGGCTAATAACTTGCAGCGGAGGAGGTGACGGTTGGGAATCAAACGTAACCAACACTCGGGTCTCACGTCCAAATCACAATCGACTCATCATCCCCATCAGCAGTGGCCGCATGTGGACGTGCTGCATGAATAGGAACTCCATGAAGTCTTGCTGAACACGACTTGATAGGGTTACGGAGCGGGAGGGGCCAAGGCAAAAGTCTAATATGCTCCCTTGTCCAACGGTCGAAGGATTTTCCTTACCGACTCCATTACTCAGCATTGCCGGCTGTGCGATTTTGCTGCTTACAACAACATTTTTCGAAACCCTGAAAAGAGCTTGATTCGTGCTTGGTCAGGTCTCAGAATGTGGTTATATGAAGCGTATTGTGCCAAGGACGATATCGCACAACCTCGCTTGTAGGTGAATTCTATAGACCATCGATGGGCAGGTTGTCTTCAAGGATGCATGACGCGCTAGCAGTTCAAGGATGTTTGAGGTTCAACACTGCTTGTCTTCGCAATACTACTTTTGTCGTATGTACTTGGGAAGTGCTTGGTGAAGTCTCCTTGTTGACATCGAGTAATTGGGCTAATTCATGTGATCAGAGAGTCAAGTTTGAATCTGAGTCTTTACGGTGAGACATGGTTGTGGGGCACTCACAAAATAACACACATCCTACAGCTCCTGGGGGATGACGAGGCTACCGCAATGGCCTGTAAGTGGCGGGGGTTGAGCACAGAATCTGAAGGGATGCGGGCAAAAGCGCCATTCACCTGTTCGAACACATTCTTGAAGCCCTTCTGGGTTAGGGCTGAGCACTCCACGTATTTGGTTCCAAGTTTCCTTGCAAGCTTCTCGCCCTGCCCGGTCAGTACTGGAGTGCGCTTTTGCCGGTGGAGTACCTCGATTACTAGAGGGTCATCTCTCAGATCGGTCTGGGTGCCAACGATGAGGCAGGGCACGCCAGGGCAGTGGTGGTGCACCTCTGGGAACCACTTCTCCTTGACATTCTTAAAGGATGCGAATGATACGACGCTAAAGCAGATGAGGAAGACCTCGGTCTGCGGGTAGGAGAGTGGTCGCAGCCGGTCGTGATCTTCTTGGCCTATTTTTGTTATAAAGTTGAGAAGATACATAAGGTCCCAAAGATAATAAAAATAAATAATCGAAGAGTTGGAGGATAAGAATAAACGAACCTATGGTATCAAGCAACTCCAGCGTATATGGATCGTCTCCAATCATCACAGTGGCGGCATATTTGTCCAACACCTTTCAGCGAGATGATCGCCAAGAACTTGGTCAAGGTTTGATGGTGGACTTTGAGGTTAAATAGGGACTCACTTCCGGAACGTACTCGGTTGGAAACTTGTTTGTGGCATAGGATATAAGGAGACTCGTCTGATCGCATCGTGAAAAGGGTTGCCCAAGAGAACCTGAGATATTGTGGAAGCACTGCTTCCAGGAAACGTACTTTACCAACGGCGTCGTCACCGACAACTACACTTTTCATCATACGAACTGAATGTAGGAGGAAAGGTGATTAATTCATTACCGGGCACGTGACGTCGCTTCGAATCGCCGTCAGTTCTACTACCACCTCATACCTCTCATTGTCTTTTCTTGGATATTTACTCCAAGGATACTGACATTCGATATGATTTGTAGTACATCTTTGCAATTCAATTGGTTGAAACCACGTATACATGTGACACACGTCAACATTCGTCACTAAGCCCCATAGTGAACAAAGTTGATCCACCTCTCGAGAGGAACCTTCTTTCTTCTAAGGGCTGTTGTCGCCATTGCTAGAGCCGTTGCCGCATCCGTGTAGTCCGCCGCCCCCTCACCATTCCTGAACATATATTTGTAGAACTCCTCCGCCACGGCCGGCCCATCAACGTCTGACATAGCCCACAACGTCCCAACCACCCCCGCGAACCCAGCGAACTGCATACTCGCGGCGAGATGAATCGCCTCATCCGGCGTCCGCGCATCTCCAGTCGCAGAGTGGCAAGCCGAGAGAAACGCCAGTTCGGCGTTCGGAAGACCGGATCTGAGAATATCCAGCAGCGTGAGCCGTCCGTTGACCAGTAAGAAGTGAGAGTCGAAGGCGTGTTCTTCGTCCTGATCGCCGTGACACGCGAAGTGCGCCCAGCAATGGTTTCTGAGATGGAAAAGCACCTTGTCTCGCGTCGCCTCCGGGCCCTCGAGGGTAGTGACGTTGTTCGCAGTGTTTTTTATCTTGTTGATTTCATCCATCACGGAGGGAAGATTGGCTGCTCCTGGTGTCTGAGGCATTCCTACTACGAGGATATGAGGTGCTGGTGTGGCTGGAGGTTGCCGTTGGTGAGCCTCTCGACTCCGGATGAGAGCCGTCAGCGAGGGCGTGTATGATGACGTATAAAGATCTGCAAAGCCTCGTTTTCCGGGTACGTATGGCCCAGCGGCATGGAAGGGGAGCGACCATGCCATTGAAGTCAGGCACCACCACACTCGCGACCGTCTAGGAACCTTGAGCTCGAGCTCAAGTCCCTTAGCCACCTCCTTCACGATCAAGTCCCAGAGGCTTCGGAGTATGTTGCCAATCTTAGTCGTGACGTCTGGAAGCTGCTCGCTGACAATCTTGCGGAGGTCCTTGGAGAGCTTCATGACTACGCAAGGCGGAGCAAGCGGAAGGGGGATCACTAGGTGTCCAATCGCGAGATCTTGAGGCATTATGATTGCATGGGAGCCAACGCGGCTGATATTGATAATGATGACGGGTCCTGATGCTGCAGCAGTCCGTAGACGATCCCACGGTGTTGGCATTAAGAAATCAGAGAATTCAGGCAGCTCTCGAATACGATCAACCGTCTCGAACCACTTTTGGGATACTGCGGCACGACTAAAAGGTTATTAAATGTTTAAGCCTCATGGGAATTATCCTAAGTTGTGGCCTGAATAGACGGACCTAGCGACGGCATCTTCCGCTCCAGGCTCCCCAAGCCCAACGATGCTTGAATCCTTGGGTCGTACGTCGGACTCCATTCGAGTATTTAATCCACCGAATTCATCGGCTAGATCTCCACTGGCAGTACGCAAGCCGTCGAGCGGCACGCGATAGTGGTTCAGTTCATTCGTGATAAACATCCTCCCCCTGCAATGGATGAGGGCAAGATTTTTCAGTCTTTGGGTTCAGGTGACAAAGAAGTGAGCCAAAGAAGTTGCACGCACTGTTCAAGAAACTGCACCGCTTCCGCGACGTTGGAGTGTTCAAGGGCGAATGCTGCCGCAGCGGAAGCCACGGAGACCGCGCCTTTAAGCTCCTTTTCGGGATCGGAAAGTCGAAAGTGCTGTGATACTACATCTTGGGAGATCGTGACATAGGCCCATAGGTGGTGGAGAGCGGTTCGATACGCCATATCGAGGGAGGTGTGTTTAAGGGGCTCTGTTGTACGCACCCACTCCAAGGCAGCTCGAAGCCTCTCATACAAAGGGCACGTTTTTGAATTTGCCGCTCCTTGAAATAACGAGATGGCGCGTGTTACATCGGGCGAGTCCTCTGGTACACTCTTGGCTGATATGCGTGCTATCATCAGTACGGATTAGGATTGAAGATTGAATCGCCGCACCTTCGATCTCGTTTTGCACTTTCTGGTCCTCAACTGAAGAAGTGTTTTTCGAGGCAATGCGTTGCAGAAGAGCTACGGCGAGACCGGTGCTATACGTTGCATAGAAGGGGCTGTCGGCCGCCGTGATATCGAGAGACCTCTGACGAAATGACACAGCAGTCTCGGCATCTGCCTCCTCCAAAGAAGTTTCATACCGTTCTTCGAGGGCTGTCGCGAAGTTTTGTAGCATAAAAGCAAGTTGCGATTGAGAGTCTGAGGGACGATCAAGGATCGATTGGTACGTAGATACCGCTTTATCGATATCCTCACGATTCTTGAGGAGCCGGAAGCGGAGAATATACGCGTCTGCAAGGGACTGAAGGTTGGCAATGTCGAAGGGATATCCAACGGGCGATATTTCGCGGGCTTCGACGATGTGTGCGATCGCTCCATCGAGATCCGCTCGAGCGTTCTTGATCTTGTAACGTGTCAAGAGGCCACGTGCAAAGTTGGCGAGGGTCTTAGGACGTTCGGGGTGACCAGCGGGTTGCAGTTTCAGCACCTCGTTTTGGCATCGGATGGATGCGTTTAGGTCCTCTTGCTCTCTCATCTGCTGAAAGCGTAGATAGTGACCGTTTGCGAGTTCACTGAGCATTGAAGCGCGCCTTAAGGGACCTTCCGAGTGGATTGCCAACGCGTCTTGAAGATATGCGATTGAGGTGGTGAGATCCGTAGTATCTCCAGATCTTTCGTAACGTTGCTGTAGAGTGATGCCCAGATTTGCCAAGCTTCTCGCGCGATAAGGATGCCCGACTGGACGTAGCTTCAAAGCCTCCATATGATAGCCAATGGACGCGTCCAAATCTCCCTTGTTGTCGAAGTGCTGATAACGTAGCTGAAGGGCGGTTCCGATACTATTGAGGTTGAAATGACGCGAAGGACTTCCAGGAGGCGTGAGGTCTAACGTTTCAAGGTGGTAAGAGATAGCTTCTTCGAGACAGCCGCGATCCTCCACGGCCATGAATCGGCCCTTTAGCGCCATCGCCAGGTTGTTCAGAACCGTCGAGCGCGAAGCATGCCCGGGTGGACAAGCAACGAGGTTCTCGCGGTGGAGCTTAATCGCAGTATCGAGATGCTCGAGGTTTCCAGTGTGTTCATAGCTTTTGAACAGGAGCGTCGCATAACTGTGTATAGTGGCGGAACGGAATGAGTGACCCGCGGGACGGAGCGTGAGGGCTTGCTCTTGGTAACTGAGAGCTGCCTCGAGGTCTGCGCGATCTTCGTAGATTTGGTAGCGATCTTCCAGGGCATCTGCGGTGTTGAAGAGGGAACTGGAACGTGCTGGATCGTCCGCGGACCGAAGTTGGGATGCTGCTCTAAAGGCCGCAATGGCCTCATCTAGTAACGTAGGACCGCCTTGTTCTCGAAACTTCTCATGGTCCGCGAAACCCAGGTCGTCCAGTATGTTTGTAATCCAAAATCTTTTTGTACTATAATGGGATTGTCATATACATATCTTGATCTCAAGGACTCAAGTGAAAATAAATCCAACGTACCTTATGGGGACATACATTGACTGCAATACTGATTTTGTTTTCCATGTAGGCTTTCATATTATAGTGTTGTGGAGCCGAAGCCGAAGCCGGGCTTTCCTGTGTTGCCCGAAAGCCAATCCGAAGCTGGGTGGGGCGTGCATATCATACGTCAAGCGCTCTTGGCCTGTGGGCCTTTCCCATCTGAATACTGCACTCCACTGATCACTTGAGGACGGGATTGTGTACTGGTTCGGAATATTCCTACGGTCTGCCACTACCACCACGATCATCGTCGGTCAATAATTTCTCTACAGAGCTTGTAAGCCACCATGCGGTTTGACTTGATTCATCCAAGCTTGCGGCTTTGAAGGCATGGCTGCAAGCTCGCTTGGTGCGGTGCAGTGCCATGCCCAGCTCTTTCTCCATCTTCCATTCCGCCGGATTAACAGAAGCCTACCAGGCCATGGTCCCACTGAACCGAACCATATGATGTCATCAATGCTATAGAAGACTTCGGCTTGGGGCGTCGAATCCATCGCTCAGTGGTTATCATATGCGAAAATTGGGAAGAGGGACCTTGTCTCGCTAAGCTGTCATCATAGTGTTCAAGAATAAGGTAATACGATCATATGTGATGGGAGGAAGAAGCTGGTCCGCTTCAGGCTCGGGAACTGCGAGACTGAAGCGTATGGACCAGAACTTCGAGCACGAGTCTCGTTTGGGATCGGGACCCGCGAGGCAAGGTGCTGGGGGATGGTGGTGGGTAGAAAAGAAAGAGAGAAACGGCAAGGATATGCCGACGATGCTGCAGTGAGAGGATGATGGGCCAAGCTCCAAGGTGCGGCGAGTATCTGCAAGACTCCGTCGCAAATACTTCGCCGCGTCACATTCTTCACTGCATCCTTCCATTGCTTAGCAAGACCTCACTTCTAGCTATAGGAACGCGGGCTTATCGCAACCGCTAGAAGTAGTCACAAAATACCAATGGAAACCTACTTGGATATTGTGGGGTCTCTCCTCAGTGCTGATGGAACCAATATATCGTCCCATCGCATCACCGACTGGCGTTCAATGCATCGCGTGCACTCTAAAACCTTGTCCATCTGTACTCTCGAAAGGAAACTAGAACAATCAGCAGTCTACTGGTTTCCGGAAATATCTGGCGCTTTGCGTTGTTAAAGCTGATCGTCTGTTATCTGCGATCTCGCATGTGGTGGACTCTTTCGGCTGGGGTTGATGGCTCCCATGCATGTCACATATGGATCGGAACGTTACTATGGTGCATCAATCTCAGACGGATTTTTCAGGGGCTGTGGGGTTCGCTATGAAGTACCTGGGGCAGATGCGCATTTCATACACTGAAATACGCCATAGGTATTTGTCGCAGCAAGCAAGTTGCACTCTTTCGCGATTTGATGAGTTTCGTTCATCGATCGGGCTTGGTTACACCCCGCGCCCCGAGTGTTCATTCGACGCATTCCAGCTACTTAGTCGTTAATCCTACACTTTTTGATAGTTGGTTGGATATCTCACATATGAGGTATCACGTGACGCAGCGATGGTCCTCAACACGTTCGGGTAGTGGAGGCCATCAGCAAGGCCAGGGAGGTAGAAGTACGCTTGGAATTCAGTGCGGATGAGATGTGGACGGCGCTTCTACCAACCAGGGTAGATCTATAGCAATTGCAATCGTAGAGAGTCAAGGTGACGCTCGACTTGGTTGTTCTGCTGTTGCGACGAAGATCGGTATTCCCTTTTGTACCTTGTGAAGTCCCCATCCTTGCTCACTGGATTGCGAAAACGTAGGGCCAACATATACAGAACGCTCTTCGCCAGTCTCGGATTTGTATCTTACCTCGTCGCATTCGGGATCGGTGATCACAAGGCTAGGTCTCCCGACTGAGATGCTATTGGTGGTTGGGGCCCAACGTGTGCCGAAATCGTCGATGTTCGCGCTTCGGGCGTGTCCTCGTTCCGGCAAGTGTATATCAGATGGTTGAGGCAAATTGATTTAAACCCAGGGACGTCGAAAATTAGCCTGAACATACGATCTCGTTAAGACGTACTCATGTACAGTTATTGCTTTAAAACGTATTGAGAGAAAATAAGTGACACCGTTGTGAATTCGTTGAATCTGGAACCCGCCAACGACAGGGTCGCAAGTGCGAATACCGCCGTTTCCGCCCACCTCTGGGACAATCTTTTTCGACAGGAAAACTTCATTCGACACTTGCAGGCGGAACGCGCTAGGTGCGCTCCCAAACATCTGTCTTTTATTACCTCCCATCGCATCGTAGAAACCTTGGATGCATGACATTGCTCGGATGGCATCTTGAAAGGTTTGCTTATCAAGGCCAGGGTTAATTAGCTAAGGGTCGACTCAAGGCCGGCCAGGGCTTGCAGATGACGCAAAAGCGGCGGCACCGAACAGCCGAGTTTCAGAAGCCGCATGGCGTGTCAAGGGACATGCTTGATTGGTGAGCTTGCAATGAGGGTCGACATCCGTATTGGGAGCTGGCTTACCGAGTCTCTGCGATAGAACATGCCAAGAGTAGGGTATGGCACCCTGCCGTCGCTCTCCGAGGAATCCAGAGAGCCTCCTGAACCAGAATGAGCTCCATCCGTGTTTCTACAACCAGCATCAAAGTACGTATAATAGTCTTCTTTCATTTAGTTGATGCAGTGCATGGTCAACCAGGGGTTTGCACGCGGACGAAGGGAAATCGTGTCGGGGTAGCGGCTATAGATGCAAGAGGCCGTCCCCTCTCGAAATCGTTCAAGTATATTTTTAAAAGCGATCTGTGTGAGCCACCTAGTGGATACAAGATGTTTGATATCGTTCAATCCTGGTGTTGAGCCAGAAGTTTGATGGTGACCATGTTGGACAGGTTGAACGTTACGTGTGAACAAACACAAAGGCACGGCCGACCGAACTTCATCCCCCGCCAACGCCGATGCATATTTAGAGGTAATGGGCGATCGCAAAGGGTCTGCCGGCCTGCTCGAGCCTTTATTCGGGCCTAAAAACGAGGCGAACAAAGTCAGCTGGGCCCACACAAGACTCAGACCCGTCCTTCTCGGCAGCAGGATCGACACATCCAGCCACTTTTCCCTCAATGATGACGAGTGTGCCAAGTGGCTTGGCAAATTATTTTCGAGGAGACAATTCAAACATGCGGATCAGCTTGAGGGTTCATGCTCAATGGGGATAGGTTGGAGGGTTGGAGTGCATGCCTCTTTGATCCTCCCTGTGCACGCTCGAAGACATCTTGGACGACTATAAAAGGTCATCATTGAACGCAACGAATATCACTCAGCATACCTCATCTTGTGCTACATTCCCTCCTCCATCCTCTTACATCCTTCACGACCCATTCTTACGACTTCTACGAAACTTGATCAATCATGCGCTTTTCTACCGCTATCACTCCCCTCATCGCCTTCAGCTTGTTGGCCCTCGTCGGAGCCGCTCCTACTCCCTCTGAAGTAAGCCTCCAACGCCGCGGAGGCAGCAACTGCTGTACGTATCCCTGTTCTTGCTCCCTACGACTTTTACGAATGTAAAACTGAATATACTCCCATCTAATAGACGGGAGTCACTGTGGAGGCTCTCACGCAGGTGACGGAGGCAACGCCGGCAACGGTGGAGCCGGTGGCAACTCTTCTGGTCGTGGCAACGGCGGTGGTGGCGGCCGCGGTGGAAACGGTGGAGTCGCCAAAAGCACCGGCGACGGTGGCCCCGGCGGTAACGGTGGTGCTGGAGGCAACACTTCTGGTCGCGGCAACGGTGGACACGGTGGCAATGGTGGCGGAGGAGGCGACTCTACCAGCTCAGGCAGCGGTGGCGGCGGTGCTGGCGGCGGCCGCGGTGGAAACACTACCGGTAACGGCAACGGTGGAAACGGTGGCAACGGCGGTATCGGTGGCGCTGCTCATGGGGCTGGCGGTGGAGGTGGTGCCGGCGCTGGTGGTGATGGTGGAAACTCTCATGGCAAAGGCGATGGAGGCAACGGCGGCGGAGGTGGAAACGGTGGGGCCTCTCATAATACGGGTGCCGGAGGTGGTGGAGGCGGAGGAGGCAATGGTGGAACCACCTGGGGCTCCGGTGATGGTGGTAACGGCGGCCACGGTGGCTCTGGCGGATCGTCCTGGGGCAAGGGTAACGGTGGCAATGGTGGCAGCGCAGGCAATGGTGGCAACACAAACACTGATGGGAATGGAGGAAATGGCGGTAACGGTGGCAACGGTGGTGTCACCACTGGTACAGGTAACGGTGGCAATGGCGGAGCCGGCGGCACTGGTGGAAGCTCCACCTCGCAGCATTACTGAACGGGTCGGGAGTTGTTATCGTCGAAACATGGACTCGATTTTGAGATGTTTTTCATTGTACCTCTTCGATTCGGACATTTACTCTCTGTTCACATTGAATGCATCATACGGTTTAAACTGAACGTTAATCGTGCCTGCGCATCGCATCGAATAATAGTCTCGGTGCGAGTGTGACCATTTTTCTTGAGCGTTGAAGTTTAGTCGTAGGTCTGCGGATCGTGAAAGCTGCGACGGACGAAGCTAACCTTCGAACCAGCGAAGGAGTGCCGAGTCGCGGCGAGTACTTATGGCACTCTCGGGTCCGGTGTGCCTCGGTATATCGCACAGCTCCCCTGTTGTCACACCACTTTTGACTGTAAAGCGAATCAACGGACATGCAGAAGAGGTCAGAATCAAAGGAGGCCTAGCTAGTCTCCTAGCATCGGCAGTGTTTGATTTGCACAATGACATTATGTAAACCACTCTTTTATTGCGGAAGGACATGGTTGTCCGACATTTACAAAATAACACCCCCACAGCTACTTGAGGATGCTAAGGCGATGGAAATGGTCTGTAAGCGGCGAGAGCTGACCGTAAAATTGGATTTGAAGTGGGCAAGTGCCTTTCACTTTTTTGGGCACATCCTTGAGGCTTTTCTGGATGATGGCTGGGGGGTCAATATATCTGACCACTCTGAGTTTCCTTGTGAGCTTCTTGCCCTGCTCAGCATTTGCTCTTCCTAATGGAGCATCTTGATCAGTAAAGAGAGGGCCACCTACAAATTGGTCTGGGTGCCAACAATGATAAGCCAGAATGGGTACATGGAGATTTATAGATGTCTGGTGATTCCCCTGAAGCCCATTTTTCAGATTTACATGAGAATCAGGAAAATTTCCAGGCACCCCTGGGAATTTTTCTCATTCTGGGGCTGGGTGGTTGGTAATGGTCCATTTGCAACAGTCCCATTGGCAATTCAGTCCAGTATAGAGTTGTTTTTGGCAAGCATATCAGGAATGGCACTAGAAATCCCAGCACTGGTTCTGTTGATGACCTGATATATTGAACAAAGAGGTGTTAAGTGTGATGTGAGGAAGTGTTAGTTGTAGTGTTGCTGCAAGCTAAGCCCAAACATGGGTATTCTACTCAACCACAAAGTCATCCAATGCATTGCTACTCTTTGTCTTCCAGAGTCTCTTGCCTATATACAATATATAACAATAAATACAAGTTATTCACTGTAAAAAATGACTTGAAAGACATCCATTAGCCAGTAACTTGTCAAGCTCATCAAATTTATGCTCCTCAAGCAAGTCCCCCACAATATCTGGAGTTATGATGTTGCCTTTAAACTCAGTCTGAATGGCTCCAAGGTGTACTATGAAGTTGAACCACTTTTACTTAAATAAAAAACTTGAATGGCTGCAAAGCTTCCATTATTGATGATGAAAGAAGGAATCCACCTCACTATCTAGTATATTGAGGTATAGTTAGACCTCCTTGAGAAAGGTGGCCAGATACCTTTCTGGTCTGGTCTACATGGTATAATTTGGTATAAAGAGGTCTAGTTAGGTCTCAAGGAGAGCTAAATACCCATGTGGTTGTGTGCAGCAAGATTTCTCCTGGTGAAGGGTATTGGTTCCTTTGGCAGATGAGAATGCAGGCTTACATACTACCACCAATGCTTGGGTGGGTAGGATATCTAGTGCAGTCTGGGCAAGTGGAGAGTGCCAATGGATATTGCTCTAAAGCAGAACTCAGTCAGCTTATGGTTGGGCAGTAGTCAATATAATACACCTGCTACATCAGTGAAGCTATGCAAATATGGCCCAGGGCTGCATAGGCCTACAAGGCTGGCAAGATCCCACAAGGCTTGGCAAGATCCTGCAAGATTGCCACTGCCTGCTTCTCCTTGCCAGGCTGGGTCTGCTTTCCCCAGACTCTACAAGATTGGGTAACACTAAGCAAAATTGTGAGCCTTGGCCAATCTCCAGTCACTTTTTGTCATTATTACCTAATTCTTGATGCATGACAGTACTATGACAGAGATCTGAAGTAGTGGCAATAATGGCATAAGTATTTTATCAAGTATGATATATAGGGATAGAGGGTTCAATTGCTAGGTTTATTGTAAATCCTATTCCCCAACATGTAAATTGCTCAGTATTGCTGTTCAGTCCTGAAGAGAATGCACATGCAAAAAAAGTGAACCTATGCAAGATAAACCTGAATTAGGATGCATGGATGATGTACCACCCTCTCAGTATGTAGGTGTGATATCATCAGGTGTGATTTGGACAGTACATGTCTAAGGGGGTCTAAATCATGATGTCAGTCACCATTGAAATATTGTGAATAGAATCATAAATGCACATTCTGGCATCTGCTGTCAATCAGTATTACTAGATGGAGCACTAGGGATGCTAATTGTCATATTGTATTGCCCTCATTGCCTATATTTGCCCTATGTGACTCCACACCAGTTAAGCACCCACTGGTTTACATTCAACCTTGCAAATGCACCAAGTCCCCAAGTCAACATTTGTTATGTTTGTTCATTCTACCTACATGCCTTGAAAAGCTAACATTTCAACATGTCCAAATATTGATGCATGCAGAGAGGAAGTCACTGTTGACTGAGGTTATGTTCAAATTCTACACACATGCCAAGAAGCAAGTGTCCAGGCAAATCCCAGTTCCCACACATCAAGAAGCACCCCCTAAGAGTTTAACCACTCTGCAATCATTCACCACATAGTGATAGGAGCTGCTAATTGGATAGGAAGTTAGCATTGGTTGAGGACAACCTTTGCTGAGCCCAAGGAGTCTGAGAAACCAATGTTAAGGGATTGCCAAACCATTGAAGGAAACTTCTCTTAAGAGATCTAAGTGGTTTACAAGTCTAAGCTCAGTCAGCCTTAGGGAGACAATAGGAGAATGTTCTGGAAGACTCCTTTAGATTTAGTATATAAGAGTGAGGGGGAATGCTGTAAGATTCCCCATCACAAACACCTGTTTGTAATCTAGCATCCTTCAATCCATTCTCTTCTCTATCCCAAACTCCAGAACAAGCCATAGCCACCAGTAAGTACCCCTGGTTGGCACCCTCAGCACAGAAGTGTCTATCAGAGTCTAGCAAGGAGCTAACTCTTAACATTTGTTTGTGATCTCAGTGCCATCCACCAGTACTCCTCAGTTCAACTCTCAGGTCCTTGGCTTTCTGCAAAAAGTACACATCAAAAGAGCAGTACAGATCATTGGCAATGCTTGCCCAGCCAATGCCAGCTACATCCTGCCATTCAGCCACCAGGGGAATGATCTCCTCAAGAAGTATTTAAGGGATCAAAAGGAGATACCCTCTGCTACTGAAGTACTCAGAATCTTTGAACCAGAGAAGGCTCAAGAACATCTGGTGCATATAGAATTCAAGTCAGATACTCAATCCTCATTCTACCACCTTCTGACCTGGGAAGTGGAATTGGTTTGAAGGTTACTGGATAACATTGGAATCTTGAGTGGAGGCAACATCTTAGTGGAGATCCTTACTGCCCTTATGCCCTTCCAAGGACCCTTCACATCAGTAATCAAGAAGAGCACAGAAGAACCACTCTCAACCTCTCTGGAACAATGAGGTTTCATCAAACTACCCTCTCCTGCATCCTTGACATCCACCTTGGAGTCTGACACCCTCAACAACCCACCTACTTCCCTGGCATCTCATCCTACAACTGAACCTGTGGGTTCTCAGGCTCCCCTTCCCCTATCAGGCCCTCATCATGGTCCTTGGATCCCAGAATTGTTCCTCAAGAATCCCCACATCTCAGAGTGGACCACAGAGAAATTCCCTGTCAAAGCTGGTGCACCTTATATCACAGGCTCCTATGATGATTTCATCAGGGCCTTCAAGACAGACAAGGCCTCCTACAAATTCCAGATTGGTAAGATCCTCTCTAAACAGTCAAAATGCCAGCTCACTCTTTCCTTTTTTTAAGGAATTGTGTGGAAGCAACTGAAAGACTTCAGAAAGGACCTGGAGTGGTTCCAGAACAAGGCCAAGGAGCTTAAGACCAAGCAAGAGGAGAACTCTAGGCAACTCAGGAAAGGGGCAGGAATCCATGACATTGAGTATACCCATCTTCATTGGGTGTATCTCAACATCAGCCACCTTATTCAACTCACTAATCTGCAAGAAGAGATTCTCACTTGCCACAAGTGTGTGCTTTGGTTGAACTTGAACTCTGACCTGTCAGAGGAAACTTTGAAAGAGGCAGTGCTGAAAGAACAAGGCTGGCAAGGAGAAGAATTGCCCATTCCTTTCAAGCTTTTGCCCTGGTTGTGATTTTACTCTCTGGTTATTTTCTTTTTTATCATCTCCCTCTCCCAAGTTCACCCCTTTCCCCTGGGAAAAGTTCATTTGGAAGAAAGCTTTGTTTTTCCTTTTTGTCTTTGCCTCTCCTTTTTTTATTTTGAAATTGCAACAGTACCTTGAAGTCAACCATGGCATCCAAAGTGGCAGCAAGAAGAACTGACTGGGAGTGCAAAGGCAAGACACACTTTATCTCCAAGATTGACAAATCCAAGTATGCCTTTGGAATCAAGCAAGGATTAGTCACAGTAAAACATGAAGGTTGCCCTATATTCCAAACCCAGTATTGTTAAGAGTTAGCTCCTTGCTAGACTCTGATAGGCACTTTTGTGCTGAGGGTGCCAACCAGGAGTACTCACTGATGGCTATGGCTTGTTCTTGGAGATGTAAGAGAAGAGAATGGATTGAATGGCACTAGATTACAAACAGGTGTTTGCAATGGGGAATCCTACAGCATTCTCCTCACTTTATATACTAAATCTAAAGGAATCCTCCAGAACATTCTCCTATCATCTTCCTAAGGCTGGCTGATCCCTCCACCACACTGACTGATGTTTTCAGTATGCTGACTGAGCTTAGACTTGTAAACCACTTAGATCTCCTAAGAGAAGTTTCCTTCAATGGTTTGGCAATCC
>WSUE01000354.1:0-33146 GCA_019633535.1 Tulasnella sp. JGI-2019a
GTTTGCAAGTCTAAGCTCAGTCAGTGTACTGAAAGCATCAGTCAGCATGGTGGAAGGATCAGTCAGCTTTAGGAGGATGTTAGGAGAATGTTCTGGAAGTTTCCTTAGAATTTAGTATATATAGAGTGAGGGGAATGCTGTAGGATTCCCCATCGCAAACACCTGTTTGTAATCTAGTGTCTTTCAATTCCAATCTCCTCTACTTCACCTCAGACCAAAGCTATAGTCATCAGTAAGTACCCCTGGTTGGCACCCTCAGCACAGTAGTGCCTATTAGAGTCCAGCAAGGAGCTGACTCTTCACACTGGCTTTGTCCAAACATTTCCACACAATGGATGACTTTAGGTTGTCCCAGTGGCTGGGAAGTATCATGTGTGTTGAGTTGATAACAGATAGGATCAGGGCAGGCCCAAAGTATCAAATGGAGTCCTGGACCCAACTTGGAACAACTTTGTGGATTCATACAAGGGCTCATCCAGTGCCCTCTCCTACCCCAATGAAAGCATTCTCAGAACCTCACCCAAGGCACATTGGAACTCTCACTGATACCATTATCTTTGTGGAATGGGGTTACCATGTCCACCACTATCACATTTCCTTTGATACAACGTCCTTCTTTTGAATCAGATGGCCACTTCACCTCTCATCGACCAAAAAATACTCGTCCATGTGGAGAGAGCATCAGCTGTACAGGTGCAATATCCAAATTCAGATGCATAGCAGCTTCATCGGCTTGATCAGTAACGTAGAATGGGTATCATATCGCAAGTTTCTTTGAGTCCAAGGAGCTTTTAAGATGTTGATGAGAAGCGACATCAGAGAGATTGGAGTGAGTGGAAGAAGTGATCGGCTAAGTGAGTTTTATACTACATACGCCGGGTGTGTGTTTTTGCAGCTATTCAAACGTCTGTGTTCTTCAACGCGGTCGGAATTACGGCAATACCTAGACCGATTCTAATTGACGTCATGAACATTCTCCGGAATCTACACCTGTCGGGACGTCTTTTCTCCTATCGGACTCTCCCTCGAACTTGTACATTGCTTCTTTGATCCTACACACCGAATGAAAGGAACCTCGCCACTTCACCGGGTGTGCGGTACAGAAGATATCTTTTATTATATCTAGGCGATATGTAAGACACGACAGGGAGAACTTTCATATGAAAGCTGAACCGCAGGTAATGAGATGGACAGGCTATACCTGCTCTTTTTTAACGACTCCCAAAGAAACCCTTATGTCCTGCACTCCCTCGTTCGTCTTCGCACTCAATTCGAGAAAATGTGCCCCTAGCTTTTTCGCGAGATCGCGACCCTGTTGCTCCTGAATCACGCGATGGGCGGATAGATCGCGCTTGTTCGCCAAAAGACGCATAAATGGTTTGGCCGTCGGATTTTCCTGCACGACGAGATTGAACCAACGTCTCACGTCTGAAACAAGTTGAGGATGCATCAAGTCCAGTTGCGTGATTTGAAATTCATGCTGCCGCACCTTGGAAGGACTTTTGATCCGTTATATCATAGATTATCCACACGCTAGTAGTCCCTCGGCAGTATGGGGCCAGTAGACTATAATAGTGTTCCGTGCCTGAGGGATCCCACTCAAACGATTGGTTTCCTTAGGCGACACGTCCGCAAGTTGATGATGGATGGACGACAGACTCACGAAGGCCATCATCTCCAAAGTAAATTTGTTGTCTTCGCGCCAAGCCATTTCATTATGCACCTCGTGGTGTATACCTACGGTGGGAATCATTGATGGGGCCCATCCATGACCAAGGAACCGGGATAGCAAGCATGACTTGCCCACACCTAAGAATAGTGAGCACACACAGATTATCATTACAGAGACCTTGAATACTAGATAAATGAAACCTTTTATACCGCTATTTCCTAGAATGAGTATCTATAAATGAATGATAAGCAATCAACGCCTGAAACGTAATTGATACGATGATACCTACCTTGAACACCCCATTTGCCTGAGTGCCACGGAACCTTGTTTTAACTGAATTGGGGAGTGGGGCATTGGTCGATGCTTGTACGATCGGATACCTGCCGGGTGCCGCTGCCGCTGGCGGCGGCGGCGGTGAAGCGTCTCGTCGATGAAATCGGCGTAGGAATTCTTTGCGTAGGGACCTCCAGTCCATTGGGGTAGCTTCTGAACTCATTTCGTCAAACCACTCCATCGCATCTCCGCGTAGGCATGATTCAGTGTATGAGACCATCCACTCGTCGTCCGAATGGCGGCCTTGAATGACACCAACGCGCTTAATCGCGCCTAAAAAGGCGGTCACATCGTCATTGGGGCCACCGCGAAATTCTAATATCTCAAGGGGTGTCGGACTATAGATATCGGACATTATTATATGAAGAAGTCAAGGAAGGGCTTGCAAGTTCTTTCTCACCCTTGATCCTGAACCAAGCGCTTTTCGAACCACACCATTGTTAATGGCAATCCCCTGGCCGTTCTGAAAGACAGACCGTCGTTATTCGCCACCGCCGCTTTATCTGTCCAAGCATCGGGAACGCGAATCTTGAACTCGTATCGAGTGACAACAAGAAGAAACTAGGCAATCTCGCTTCCGATATATGTATTCATATAACCTTATGGTTTTAAAAGTAGGCTTTTGAAGATATTCCTTGTTTGACCTGAGCTATTATTGTAGAATCAATGTGAAAATCCATGATTCTTTATTTCGTTTACAAGGTACATGGCGAAAGCTTGATTGGTAACCTTGAGAAGCCTTCGATTGCAGGAGGAGATCAAGGATTCTCTCTACCCGTCGAGATTGAGCACTGACGACCGCTCTAGAAGGCTAACACGGAATTTAGACAGAAGAGTCTTGGAGGGGCCAGGATTCTCGTGTTGAAGTGTACTCCTTTAACAAGCGCCAGCTGAGGAAGCCAACGCGAGTGATGTATGGGAAAATTTAATCATTTGGACCTAACAGACATTGGTTCTCTGTCAAACTTTGTCCGGCGGAAGGGCTAAAATAAAGTAGAGGAACGAGCCCGTAAATATTTCGGAACAACGAAGAATAGTGAGCATGATCACGTACATATAACTTGCTCCAGTGCTCGTCATCAACCCCTTAGATGCTTGTACAACGCAACCTCAAACTCCATAATAAAAGTCTCCGACACCTTGTCCTTCGGCGGCAACACCTGCTGGAAGATCGTCGCAGCAACCCCAGTTTCACGATCTACCCCTGAATACGGACGTACACAGATATTTAAGGGCAAATAAACAACAAGAACGTCAGTTATAACAAAGCAAGGGATTGAAAGTAAGAAGTATGACGCACACCAACTAAGATTTGGCATTCCACCCCAAGATCCACTCCCAGCTGCACGGGCGCCAGGCATCGGATTAAGATTAAGAGCCATCTACAGGAATATTTTCAGTGATGTGAGATAAATAAGGGCCCAAGACGGATTATCCGCCACTTTGCTTACAGTCAACCCAAAATTGATCTCAACGTCATCCCGAGCACTAAAGTCCAATCCAAAAAGAATTTTTTTGCGACCGGGTTGGTTTGAAATTGACATAGATAGCCTTGGTGTTTACCTGGGGAAGAAGAATCGGAGGGTCGCCAAAGCCTCCTTCGCGTTGCGATCCAACTGCGGCTTGAAGATCTCATCGATGCTTTCCTTCTTTAGTATCGTGCCACCGTCCTGAAGAATCGCGGTCAAGAGCTTGCTATAGTCTTGGCATGTCTGGCGGAAACGGCAGCAAGAAAGAAAGGGGTTAGCCATCGGTCACTACCTGGGCGTCTTTAGGTCGAGCATCTGAACATTGAGACATACCGAATAGCACCCAGTACCGCCAATGTCACTCGGCGCAGGCATAGGGACGGGGTGGACGCCATTGATTAGAGTTCCATCGGGCATGCGATTGCATGTCCCAACCATTCGTGACATTAAGTCGGGTCGGGTCTCGGGATGGAAGCTATGCGATGAATATGAGATATATCAGTGATAGGAGGGAGTCAATGAGTTGAAGGGTATACATACGTCGTGTCTGTCATACCCAACGGTTTGAATATGTTTTCCTCCATGAACTCTCCGAGCGTGCAGTTGTTGAGCCGTTCGACAACGTGACCTGCCCAATCCCTGCACAGAATTGAACGAGTTGTGAGTTCACTGGTAGTGTGGAAGTCGATTGGAAACACGTACGCTCCAGCGCCATAAAGCCATCTTGAACCGGGCTCGAAGACCAGAGGAAACTTAGCATCCTCCTGTTGGGGAGTGAAATCGGCGTCGGCGAACCTGTTCGGTGTGTTTGGCTATGACTCACGATGTCAAGTGAGATGAAGTTCTCGGAACGTCCCATCGCTTTAAACCATCCCTTCAACAAATGATGGATCGGAGGGTAGGCGAAACCAGAGGTATGGGATCTACGTCCCGGAGGATTGTTATAGCCCTTTTAGAGATCTCAAATCTCAAACTCACAGTAGATTTCTGCGATAAAAGGAGCAATGAATTATTATTTTTTGACGATTAGCAGCTATGGTTGCGTGCTCCACCTTAAAGTGATCGCCTTGTCTGCCTTGCGCATCTTAGGCGGCCCACTCTCCTCAAAGCCTTCGATAATCATTGGCTCTGCGAGCTCTGGGCATACCTTTCCGACTGGGTCATCGAGGCCAATTTGTCCACGTTCAACGCATTGCATAACAGCTACAGCCGTGAACAACTTTGTCTGGCTGGCTTAAAAGAGGGGGGTCATCAGATTTGACGCTCCTGGAGTTGTCGACACCAGACATACCGATCCAGTGAACTGTGTCCAAAGTTATAGCTTCATCCTTAGCAGGATCAAGCGATCTCTTTCCTAGGGCGTTGGAGTAGATGGCGTTGCCCTCCTTGTCGACTGCCATGACCGCGACACCCGCCAGTCCATGGGCGGGTTTGGCTGGGTAAGACTTGATGAGGTCATCGATCACCGGGATGGACATGATGTCGGAGTTTGGAATGCCGTAGTTGAAGGGAAAAAAGCAGGTATAGGAAGGAGGTCTCGTAATTAAATGCCAAGGCTTCTTTCTTGGCGGCACGGGATAGCGTTGCCGAAGCCCTGGATTCGAAGCCTTTCACCAATGTCATTCTATTTCACATCAGCCGATAGAAGTACTATTCACCCGCTATTTCCACTTGTTGATGACACTTAGATCGTGGATCGCATTTGGCTCACGCATCAGGATAGCCGAACATCGACTATCTCAGGCTTATTCCACTTCTTCAGCAAACCAATTCCTGTTGTTCTCGAGGTTCCCTGGGGTCTTGTCTTGAAGCGGTTCACAAGGATGCAACTCTATGAGAGATGGACTAGGGCTCCGAGTAATCTCGCACCGAGACAAACCTGGGTTTATCTTGATGACCAAGGTCCTCAGAGCAGTTAGATCATTTGCAGCAGCGACTATAAAGATGCTACTGTGCCTTGAGATCAAGCGCTAGGAGCGGGATTTATGGGACTCGTGGATCTGCTCAGTCACTGGCGGTGCTCTTCGCAGCTTGCCCGGCCAGGAGGGCTTCCACGGCCGTCTCCTTCTCTCAGTATTCTAACACTCCTGTAGATGATGGAACATACGGCATGCCAAATAAATTTACAGCATCAAGCGAATCTACTCCATCCTTCAAGACGTCATCTTCACACACGGCAACCCGTGCCATCAGAACATTCTTTACATGATAGGCAGATGTCAGCAATACTTGACTGAAAGTATCCAGGGCGGTATTTGGAGTACTGGGAGATGAAAATAACCCTAGGTCCGAACTTAAAGGTCGGTGATGATCGGAATTTGGGCACCGCAGTCTGAGGAGGAACTGGGCCACCCCGCTTCTGGTCGCGTTATAACCTTGGTGCTCTCAAGACCCAATGACTTCGAGGGTTGTTACCTCTTATCATCATGTACCGCATCGTGTTTAGGGTCCGGCTTGTCTGAACACGCTGGACATACAACAAACTTGGTTTTTCCAAGGATGTGCTCCGGTACGATGATTTAATCCAACTTAAAAGATTGAGTTCACCACAACAGGATCCAAATAGGATCCGAAGGGGGAAAAGGTTAGCGATGAAGTGAGTGCTCCTATACCTTAGTTGGTACTGGACTGATTGGCCTGCCGCAGGACGCATGGGACGGAACGGCTAAATACGTTTGATAGGCTGAGGTATCACTCGGCTGATTCGTGAAGCTCTGGGTTGGAGGCATTCGGAAGTGCAGACGTGTTCCGCAACCGCATCTGTGAGTCTCAATCAAGTTAGAACATGCTCATGTGCCTCCGCGGTTACATTCTCCCCTATATCTCTCACAACATATCCTATTAAAAAGCAGCCCGAGCTCAATCGCTTCCTTAACGCTACTCGCCCCAATTGTTTTCCCGCCGGTTGAATGCAGTATGTCAGATTGACAATTAGCCGGCACCGGTGGCGGCTCATCTTTTACACTATATTTGCCTATCCACCGTTGCCCACCTTGACATCCTTCCTACTTTAACACCTTTCCCCCCGTTTGAAATACTATGTCTACTACCCAAGACTCAGTCAAGCAGTCAATCGAAGAGGTGAGCATATGATCACTTCGATAAGTCATCCTAGCCGTGCGAACAGCTCGCTCACCCGACACATCGATGCCTGCAGAAAGAAGGCCAAGCAACAAGCAGCTTCATCAAAGAGACTGTTTCTCATGCGAAGTGTCAGCCAAAGACTCTTAGTCTCTTCACCATGGAGAATAAGGTCGTCATCGTGACGGGCGGCGCTCGTGGCCTTGGCCTCACGTTTGTTCGCGCATTCCTAGAGTCGTGAGTTTCTTCGGCATACTCGTACAGATTGCAAGGCAATACTTATGCCCAAATCTACAGAGGTTGCTCTTCTATGGCTATCATTGACTTGAGACAGTCGGACGCGGATGAATCAGCAAAGGAATTGATAAAGGAGTTCGGTAAAGCGATCGGGACCACTGCGGATATAGATAACTGAGCTGATTCACATTTGAATGGGACGAAAAAAAAAAAAAAAAACAGGGCCTGAAGACGAGAAATTGGATGTCGTCGGTTACGCTTGCGACGTGGCCAACGAATCAGTCGTCCAGCAAGTCATGCAATCCATTGTCGACCGATTCGGAAGGATCGACACGCTCGTCACATCAGCAGGTACCTACACTTTTCATGGTGTCTTGACTCTACTCTGGGTTGACCTCCCGTCCGTTGATAGGTATCGTGGAAAACTTCCCTGCGCTGGAATACCCAACACACAAGATCCAAAAGCTATACGATATCAACGTGCATGGATCATTCTTTTGCGCCAGAGAGGCCGCTCGGCATATGATCAAAACTGGTACCCGTGGGAGCATGGTGCTGATTGCTAGTATGAGCGCGAATGTAAGCCGTGGGATGGTTGCATTATGGTTTTGCCGGATGGGCGGTGATTTGATCTACCCCATCTACCTCAAAGATCGTGAATGTCCCGCAGGTAAGCAAGATTGCCATTCGTAGTTTCACAGACCAACGGGCTGATATTCCGCTACTTTGTGTGGTATCCTAGCCACAAACGCCCTACAACGCATCGAAAGCAGGTGAACAATCACATGTTCTATATAACTTGTACCTACTTCGGATTAACCATCAAACTTCCAGCCGTCAAGCACATGGCAGCATCTCTTGCCGTAGAGTGGGCGCAGCACGGGATTAGGGTCAACTCTCTTAGGTTTGAGCCTGAGATGGCAATCATCGCGTCTGCCTTTTCTGATCAACCTGGTCTTGCGTTAGCCCGGGATACATGCTAACACCGTTGACCGTAGCAGTCTTGGAGAAAGCCCAGGACATGAAGGTATTGCGTCGCGATGAGAACCTATGTTTAATGTGTGACTGAACCTGGATCCTACAAATAGGCCAAATGGGAGAGTTTGACACCAGCGGGACGTATGGGAGATCCAGAGGATCTCAAGGTAAACGCGCCTCATATTTGTCTATGTGCATGACGTTCTGTCTGACGAATCGCGATGCTTGGAATCATTTTAGGGATCTGTGATCTATCTCGCATCCGACGCTTCTAAGTTTACGACCGGAACCGAGCTCCGCGTAGATGGCGTGAGCCATTTCTCTTAGGCGTTCTGCGGCTAGAAAGCTCACATAGACCTTTATTTGATTAGGGATATACGGCGGTGTAAGGCTGATGTTAAAACTAAACGGCCCATAGAAAATAAACATAATGGATGCATTTGCAGTGACGGTGGATACCATATCTCACAGACGCAAATGAAGTTATCAGAATACTATCGTCCAAGACGCTAAATATCTGTTCACGCACAAGCCGCACTGTAACGTAGGTATTATCGAAGGCCGTGTTCACCGCGCTTTCGGCATCCTAAATTTGGAGTCATGATATCCTTCCCACACACAAATGATTTACCCGAGCCTTCTTGAATCGGAATCCACCGGGCCGGACCTTGGAGTCCAGTATAAATGCACATGCTTGAAATACATTACCGGGATATTTGGCTAAAGAAATATGGCAGTTGAAAGTGAGAACCGGCAGGCATGCATTTGCTCCATCAACCAGCTTTTGTATTCACGGGCCGACCATTATGCGGGTAAGTGAAGGTTGACAACCCGCGCATCAGCAAGTCCGTGATTTTGACCTCGTGTATTGCATGATCTTTTAGATGAGTTTGCTCTCGGAGTGCCGGACAAGAATCTCAGATTCACTCGATACACATTTAGGCAGATAAACATAGCTGCCACGCTGCTTGCGAAGTATTATGCTGCCCAGATCCCCGTTCGGGCTATCGGGGATGTGAAGACCAAGCTCACCATTGGTTTGTTGGCTCCATCGGGTTTTGATTGTGAGTTTGTTCATAGATATAGACGTGTTTGGTGGACTGAAGTACTTGCACAAGACATGATCACAGAGCACGCCCTTTTGAGGATGGGATATTGCGTCATGCGTAAGTACTCGAGTTTCTAGCCGCAGCGTAGTTCCCTGACTATAGAATTGGAAATTTGCAGTCATCTCCGTCAATAACGCCCCGGCAGCTGTCGCACATCTCCTCCACAGCGTTAAAGCGTCCCATATAATCGCCCATTCGGCGTATGCCCACATTGCGATTGAAGCAGCGAGCCTCCTTCCACCTGGCGTAGTCGTCCAATTAATCAATCAAGCAGATCCCGAAATCTACGACTCAAAAGCAAGAGATATCGCTCTAGGAGTCGCATGGAACGCACGTGTCTCATGGGAGGAGGAGGCCGACTTACCCGCGTTGATCATCCATTCGTCCGGCAGGTCAGTGGTCAAGGCGTTTTGGATGCGTTCAAGGCTTACACGGCTTTCATGGGCCGATGATATAGCACAGGATTCCCCAAGCCTATCGTTATTAGCCAGTAAGACACTCATCAGATATCCGCGACAAATAAACAACTCTGACTTTCCTCTTTCTTACCTCTTTATCAAGCCGAGCAGCGATCGGAAACTTCTCCAACGGATTCAAAATGTCATCGTTTACCACACTCCCACTATATCACGTGAGCTGAATTTGCTATTGATCGTTTTGCCACTCGGATAGTGAACTTCTCTCGTCCCATAGAACCATGGCCACGCATGCCTCCATCGCGCATTTTATGCAGTGAAACCAATCTACCTCTTCCCAGCATCGACTCTGCCGCTCACGGCCACCAACCTACTTGGACTCCTGCAACAACCTGACTGCAACCCGGAAGCCCTATTTGCTGTGCCATACGTCTACAAGCTTCTCGGAGAGTCGGAAGAAGGGCTAGAGTTGCTGAAAGAATTCAAGCTTTGTACGTTTGGTGGGAGCGCGATGCCACAAGAGCTGGGGGATAAGCTTGCCGACTCTGGTGTAAAGTTAGTTGGCCACTATGTTCGTCCTTTCCTAATGATATTTACTGTTATACTTGGGTTGCTGAATGAACCGACCTATTACTAACAGGGATTAACTGAAACTGGGCAGCTGATGACGTCTTTCAGAGACAACGGTAAAGATAAGGTGTGTTATAGGCCCTGCGTTGCTAGACCTGATGACCAAGGTATATTACCTCGGAATTTTCTTTGGATTAGGAGTGGATCTGGCTTCGGCTGGAGAAATTTGCTCCGTACGCGGTCTTTGAAGGCCAAGGCGATGGCACATTTGAGCTCATTGTACTTGATGGCTGGCCGTCCAAGAATTCTTCCAACCGTACCGATGGGTCTTTCGCGACCAAGGACCTCTTCGTGAAGCACCCAATAAACCCCGACCTTGTGAAGTTTGTTGGGAGAGTGGATGATACCCTGGTTCTGGTGAGTCAGGAAAAAGTGTACTTCTCTTGAAACGTCTATAAACTAATTCTGAGAATTATACAGGTCAACGGAGAGAAGGTTAACCCTACCCCATTAGAGCTTACCTTGAAGGGTGGATCTCCGTATATTCTGGAGGCGGTTGTCTTCGGCAACGGTCGTCACCAGACTGGCGTACTCGTTGTCCCGACAAGCTTGGCGCCTATCAGTACCACTAGGGTTCATTTATTGAAGCTCATTGACCCGGCGCTGCGACTCGCCAACTCTGCAGCTCCGACGCATGCGAGACTCGCGCCAGAGATGATTGTTTTCCTCCCCCGGAACGCTGTCATACCCAAGGCCGATAAAGGGTCTCTTTTGCGCCCAAAGACGTACGCAGCGTTCAAGGATATCATTGAAAAAGCCTATTCGCAGGCTGAAGGTCTTGGTGATCAAGATCAAGGCGGCAAAAAGCCCGTCGGGAGCGTGTCAAATATGGAGGCAGAGCTCTTTGCATTCGTCAAGGATGTCGCTGGAAGATCTGAAGGGCTCAAGGTCGATACGGATCTTTTCACCTTCGGGATAGACTCCCTGCAGGCCGGCAGGATTAGGAACTTGATCCAGCGGGTATGTATGACACTCAAATACGATTATATCATCTTTCATTTTTGAGTCATTCCGCTGATTTCCGTAATGCAGACCTTCGACCTGCAAGGGCATATTCTCCCCAACAATTTTGTCTTTGAGAAACCTGCCATTCACGAGTGAGTGGTGACGGGCAGAACGTCGTCATGCCGAGACTCAAGTACCTGATGAACCTACTTTTTACACCTTCAGCGCTGCTGTTTATCTCGTTGCATTGACATCAGGAGCTCTATCCACCATCAAGGAGGCGAGTCAAGTCGAACAAATGCTTCAATTGGTCGAGAAGTACCGCCTTTTCAAGCTCCCAGCAATACAATCCGCCCCCTCACTTAATGACGAATTGGCATCGGACGCTATGGTCGTCGTCCTAACCGGCGCGACGGGTAGTTTGGGCGCATACCTGTTGGCAGAGCTTCTTGTGCAATCTGCAGTGCAGAGAGTCTACTGCCTGTGCCGAGCGAGGGATGATGCGGATGCGGCGCACCGGATTCAGGCGTCCATGAAAGCGCGAAACCTATTGCATTTGATCGAAGGAGGACTTAACAAAAGAATAGTCGGTCTAGCGTCTGATCTCAGTGCAGACCTGCTTGGGTTGAAAGAAAGCAAGTACAACGAGATCGCCACGTGTGCCACCATCATCATTCATGTAAGTCTTGACTCCCGGACATCTTTTTGCACGCTGTCTCGGGATTCGCTAACCATTTTCTTCACTCGATTCTGAGCATAGAACGCCTGGAGTGTGAATTTCGTTAGTTCTGTTATGTTTCTGTAAGGTTCGACTTTCGCTGACACTACAGGCAGAACCTAGGGATATCTTCGTTCGAGCCACACATCCGAGGCGCAGTCAACCTCATGAGCCTGGGTCTCGTATCGAGTCGTCAGGCGAGCTTCTATTTCTCGTCTTCTGTATCCGCCGTTGCTGGGTGGCCTGGTCCAGGCGATGTTCCCGAGGCAGTCACCGCGGACCCAAATGTTGCACAGAAAATGGGGTAAGGAACACTCCGCTGTACACACTGGGCTGTGTTGATTACTGACGGACTACTCATGTTTTAATTCTTAGATACGCACGAAGCAAGTGGGTCACGGAGAAATTATGCCAAATCGCCTCGGAAACGACCTCATTGCGGGCTGTCGTTCTCAGTGGGTTACCACCTCCCTTTGCCGCTGTACTTGGAGCTGTAAGGATTAGACTGACTTACATTCTGATTGTTTCAGGGATTGGGCAGATGGTTGGCTCTACCGTTGATGGAACATGGAACGAGACCGAAGCCGTATCCCTGATGATTAAAAGTGCAGACACCTTACACGCGCTTCCGAATCTTCAAGAGGCAAGAGTCAAGATTTCTCGGCGTCGTAGACGTATGCACTGATGCGACGTAGAGCGTTAGCTGGCTTCCCGTGGATTACGCAGCAAGGGCGATTTTAGACTTGGTTAATATTCCGTGTCTTGCCGAGTCTCGAGAATCAGAGTGTTGGCATGGTGATTCTTTTTCATTCATTCTACTCGCCACCTATTTCACGGCAAAAGTTGATATGAATGTTGTTATATAGTTCTACAGCCGCGGACGGTTCCATGGACCGTCGTCTTGGATCATCTCAAGGCTGCAGGGCTGTCGTTTGATGTTGTCCCCACGCGAGACTGGATTGACAGGCTACGTCGGGGTCCCCAGAATCCTCTCATCAATCCAACCGTTGTGAGTGCATTCTCAATTGATCATTTTGATTGAATAATGAAATATTTGTACGACTTCTTTTCAGAAACTCCTCACTTTTTACGAGGGCAAGTACGATCATCCACTGGGTAAAGCCTTACCCGTGAGATCCCCGCTTTGTACGGAGAAGACTACAGCAGCGACTCGTAGTTTGCGTGAGGCTCCCATGCCAGATGAGGCGCTCGTCAGGAAGTTCGTTGAGGTTGGTGATTTGATTCCACAATTAGTGTACACTATTCTGATAGCGATTGTCGCTTCTGCTCCAGGCCTGGAGAAAGACCGGGTTTCTTGTATGACCGCGATATACACGCCCAGTAGCTCGTCGTATAGCAAAACTCCATTTCACAAAGATGAATACAAATACATGAAGACCCAAAATTTGATCAATCAATCCAACCACGACAGGCAATCACAAAGAATGGTGAAGAGGAACGAAGTACGCCACAGATGCAGCAATTTAGTCGAGCACTCCCATCGCGCCATGTCTCCTCGCTTCGTGCTGTGTAGGCTTGGTTGGAGGCGAACCATATCCCGTGTTTGCTGATAGTAAGTGGAAGAACCCTGCGGCCCATCCGCTCTCCACTGCAGGTGATAGCAAGGGGACTGGGTGACGAGAGTTAGCAGACAGTATGGTGGACGACAATTGGTATGTCCTCACAAGAGTCAGCGGGTGATCGCAATGGTGACGACATGGGGGAAATGGGTTGTGTCCTCTGGCTTTGGTCTCCCATTGAGGAAGAGGATGATGTCGTCGAGGCAGGGATTGGCATCGGTTGTGTACGGGTCTGAGACATCGATTGAGTTCTTTGAGCGACGAGGAAAGGTGTGGGTGACGAAGGGGTGAATGAGGTAGTTTTTGGCTGACTTCGTGGCACACTACCTGCGCCTTATATACGGCCGCATATCAAGGAGCTGCGGAGGGACCAGGAGTCTCATTTCCTCGCAATTCCGGCACTACGCCGCCCGTTGTATTGCTCCCGAAGCCGAAAATTGCAGAAGTATCCATATATCCGGCAATGGAGGGAGCACAAGACCACTCTCAAGCCTATACATGTGTGGGTGTATAGGCGGATTACCGCCGGATGGTTGAGCGACTCACTCAGCCGAAGACCCTTCAGACGGCTTTTGTCGGGGTGCTGACGTAGGCTCCGTGCCGTGTGAACTCATTCGTGTGATGAGCAACTTTTCCCGCTGACGACAACTCGCTTGACACATTACGCCGATATCGACCTTTGGACTTGATGGGGACACGTATGTTGGCGGCCCTTTTTTAAGGGATCGATCGCCAAAGCTATGGACCCCCCGTATTTTGGAGACAATAGCATCGTTCAGCTCTCCATGGGGGAGCGATATGGTGGGGTCTGTTCTAGATGCGCCTGCACTTCTCTTTGTGGACGCCGTGGCTTCTCGCTAGGGTCCATAAATCACCAGTTGCATTGTTCGTCCCGAGCGTTCCGGATCCGGGGTTAGGTAGGGCTGCTCAATACTCCTACCCTGCATCGTTTTTACCTATCTCATCCAATCATGCATCCTGAATCGCCGGCGGCCGATTCCGGATCTATTATACCAAGTAGACTTTGCTAAGTACCGAATACAATATCGAGGGTCGCTGATTTTCGACGGAGGAGACGGGCTTTTGAAGTGATCCTGGCCCCTTTCTGTAGTGGCGGCGTCGGGAAAGTGGCCTTAGTTCTAGATCAACGTGGGTTCACGTCAAGAGGAACCAGAAGGCGGAGATATAGCTTCGACTTCCCCGCGCTGTTTCAGCGGCGAAGTATCCAGGATAGAAGACGCCGCCAAGGTTATTTACAAGAGACTCGACTGGCTCCACAGCAGATATCGAGGACAGATACGATGGCTGGAACGATGGGAATGGCCTGGGGGACTATCGGTACTCACACGTAACCTTCCAAGGGCTGGGTGATCGATCCGGGTGGGGCGGTTCAAACAGCTCCTGGCAGTACGAATTATACGAACCAGAATATACACTCTGCGTACAGCTTCACGATCAGAATAGCTGCCTGATATTGCTATCGGAGACAATTTGGTGTTGACGAGCAGCGCCTGAAGTCCACCGAGCTCCGAAGCTCTGACATCGCTCTCGAAACTCTTGGCCAAGTATATCGGGAACGGTACGGTTTTGTGAGGCATGGTCGAGCAGTTGGAGGCAAGGACATCTGCGCGAGCGACCTGTGCGTCGATGGCTGTGCCCTAGGCCACTGTCTCGTGCCATTGTGTTTGATGCGAGCGAAGAGAGCGACCAAGATACACAGCCGAACATTGTATGGTATTCAACCTTTGATTGACATGTTGTACCTCTAGTCATAGTCAACGTGGCTTTGGCGAACCTCGAGAAGGATGGGGTATTGATAAGCCTCTCCCTTGGCGCATTGTATTTGAACCAATTCCCCTGTCCTACTTGACGAATGATACGCTCTGACATGCGAACTCGTGCATACCTCCTGTAAAGTATCCCACCGACTCCGCAGTCGATACAGGATAGGGCATAGGAGGTTGACGAGCAAGTCAGTTTTGGTGTGAAGGTAAGTGGAAGGTAAGGTTTGATGAAGATCATCAGGCCTTCACATGCGATGCAATGCCGAGTCATCCAACCAAAAAGCAGTGGTTATGATTGGCCCGAGAGAATGGCGAAGGCTCAGAGCAACGGTCTATCTATGATGTTATACTGATAAACCCCAGGTCGACGACTCCACTAAAATAAGCTCTGAGCACGAGGTGACGTCGAGGGGAACTACTACTAATGGGGGGGAGTCGGACAGGAGCAGGCGTTGTGCGAGCCCGAGTTGATCTCCGAGGGTGAACAGCTCGTGAAACTGATATAATGAGTTACCAAGCTATGCAGCCCATCTCCGGGGCCTGGGCAAGGGCTCTGCTGCAGTGACGGATATGTATGGACCGGAAGTTGCCCTGTTCGACACGTCCCAAAATCAACCGCCTGCCCTTCCTTCATCCACCTGCCTTTTGCCATCGTTCGCTCCTATCCGCGCTAGAACTTCTAATTAGTGCCCCACCCACCACAACTTGAATTATACCTCCTTTTTTTCTCGCGTCGTTGTCACCGTCGAACGCTCTCTGTACCACCCTCGACAACCCGCCCGCCCCAGAACAATACAAGGTCGTGGCAGCCGCGCGCGCGTCTCCTTATACCCACCCACCGGGCACTTCTTACATACGAGTCCTTCTCCTGTTTGCAAAAGGTGTGTGTGACCTCAACAAAGAGGCTTGTTGGGCGTGTCGTTCTTCATATCCGTCTTCCTTCGCCTTTGATTCCATTCACGACCAAGGACGAAAAAAAAAAAAGCAAAAGCAAAAGCCTAACTCAGCTCCCCTCTTATCTCTCCGGTAGCTGCCTAACACCGCTACAACAAACGCAATAGAGATAATATAGTTGACAAAGTGCATCCCAAATGCTCAACGGCACCTCTTCTTCGAACGGCGTCCTTTCCCCGTCTCGTTCGAGCACCAGCGCCCAACCGCCCAATTCAACCACCAAGGAGAAAAAGTCGTTCAGAAACGTCTTCGGCATCGCCTCCCTCGACTTTTCCCGCCCACGGTCTCCTCCAGTTTTCTCCGAGGACGAGGACGACAGTAGTCACCAGCCAGTCCTCATCACAACGGGCAGCGGTGCCTCGCAGAAACGAGCATCGTCATCGCAGTCGCGATCCCAGTCCTCGCCCTTTGTCGCACAGGACAACGGTTCCTCTCACACCGGCTTCTCTCGTTCTCCACACTCGCCCTTGGAGAACGGCGTCGGTGCGGCATCATACGGTGGTCCACCCACTCCACGTTCTGCGAGCAGTTCCTTGGACGTTGAGGAGATGAAGATCGACCTCACGGCTGCCGCGAGCATGCCACCGCCACAACAATCATCATCCCCAGCCCAACGAAGGGAATCGCAGATACCTCAATTTCAGCAGCAGGCGTCTTCGTTCACCGGTGGGAGTCCGTCGGCCAAGGGTTTTCGCCCTTTTGTCGCGGCGAGCTCGGAGGCCGGGCCTTGGATCGTCAGTGTCGCTGAGACCCCTACTGAGCCTAAATCATATAATATCTACGTCAAGAGTGAGTTTTCCCCTGATGGTCTTGAGCGACGTCATAAAGTTGACCGTGTCCCCTTTGATGCACAGCACCGACGCATAATCTCACTCTCACCCGTTCTCCCAAGGAAGTTATCGAGTTGCACTCCAAGGTGAGTTTCACCCCTGCAAAACACGCTATTGGATCGCGCTAATGACGTGTGTTTTTATCGTCAGCTCCGAGATGCCTTCCCCAATGCTACCCTGCCACCCTTCCCCCTCTCAAAGGACACGCTCGTCCCCGGCAGCCCCGGTGGGAATGGGAAGCGCCGCAGCTCGTTCCTGCACACGCTCACCAACTTGGGCAAGTCGAATAGCAACCTCGCGTCGAGCAAGACTCAGGCGTCCGGTCACACTCGACCTGCAACGTCCGCAACGTTCCCAACACCTCTAATCTCACCTCCTGCCGACAATCAAGCCGACCCATTCTCAGCCAACGAACAACAACAGCCGTCGACTGCAATTGATGGCAGCAGCCCAAACCACCAGACCACCACGAGTCTCGCTTACTACTTGACCACCGTATCCAATGACCCAAGGATCCGAGTGCATAGGACATGGAAACGCTTCGTTCGCGTCCGAACGGACGATCTGGAGAGCGTTCGGGTGGAGAGAGCCGTTAAACGTGTCAGAAGCGATGTGGGCGCGAAGCATCACAATCACTCGGCTTCGGTGAGCTCCAGCCAATACCAGAGGCCGGCTGGGGGGGATTCGAACCATGATCATGGGAATAGCGTGGGTGCGGAGAACATCCCACCCGTGCCTGCCTTGCCTGCGGGTGTTGCTGCTGCCAATGGCTTTGTAAATGGGTTGGACAGTGGAGGGTCGGAGAGAGGAAATGGACTGCCCATGTTGTCGCTTGGGGGTGACTTTGGTTTGGGGATGGGTACGGGGAGTTTGGGATTGGGATTGAGCCCTTCGGATCCGTTCAAGGGATCCGACTTTGGGTCAAAGATGGGTGATCTAACGGGGAAGACGGAGCATGAGAGGGAGGGCACGCAGCAGACGCTGACGCAGGCCGCGCCGGCGTCACCTGAGAAGAAGCGCCTTAGCTTTCAGACGCCGACATCGCCATCCACTTTGGAGAACAAACGTCTCAGCTCTCAGGCACCGACATCGCCATCCACCTTGGAGAACAAGCGTCTCAGCTCTGTGATGGCCATTCCATCTGCGTTTTCGTCCGACTCTGCACTTGTGGACTCGATACTGCTGGGCGCAATGACCTCGGAGAATTCAGCGCCAACACCAACGCCTGGTGGGACCTCGGGCCTTTCTTCGACAGGTGGTGGCGTGGTGGAACCGGAGGCGGTGGCGTTGCCGCCCTCGCCTGCACAGGGTCACAAGGACGCTACATCCAAGGATCATCCTGAGCACGCCGTCGTGTCCGGTCTCCCTACGCCTGTCCAATCTCCCATCCATCCCGCAGCTTCACCTTCACGAATCGTCCGATCCGCTTCGGCCGATCCTGATAAAGCGTCGAAACTATCGAGGCAGTTCAAGGCCTTGGATCTGAACAACTTGAGCACGACGAACGGAGGAACCGAGTCGGGCGCGGAGGGGGATAACAACTCTTTCCTGGGTGGAGGCGATGGAGGTGTGACCACCGACGCAGAAGCCGATGTGCGTTCTACCATGTCCAACAGCGAGATCGACATCAACTCGACACCTTCCAAATCGAAGACCCAACCGAAGAAGCGAACGAAACGCGCCGCCCAACCCAAACCCGCGAAGAAAGTCACGCTCGAGGACTTTGAGATGATGAGGGTGCTTGGGAAAGGGTGTGCTGGCAAGGTGCTCTTGGTCAAGTATAAGAAGACCTCGGATTTGTATGCGTTGAAGGCCATTACGAAGAGGCATGTGTTGGCCCATCAGGAGTTGCAGCATACGTTGACGGAGCAGGCGGTGTTGAAGAGGATGAGTAAGGAGAATAAGGATCCATTTGTGGTCAAGTTGTGGTGGAGCTTCCATGATAAGGATAATCTCTTCTTGGTGATGGTGAGTCTTTATATCTTCTGATTGGTTATGGCATTGGTTCTAATGGGATCCTTAATTAGGACTTCCACCCTGGAGGAGATCTCGCTACCCAGCTCGCGCGATGGGGTCGACTCGGACGCGACCGTGCCAGATTCTACGCTGCAGAGATCGTCGAGGGTGTGGAGGGTCTTCACGCCGCAGGGGTCATCTACCGAGATCTCAAGCCCGAGAACATCCTCATCGGCGGTGACGGACACATCGTCCTCACTGACTTCGGTCTATCGAAGGAATTCCCTCGCAGAACCATCTCGGGAGGAAGTGCCAATGGCGGTGAAAGTGGGACAGACACTCCCAGCGGGACCTTTGCTGGTACGGACTTCTACGCTGGCAACAGTGCGCCTGGTACGCCGAAGGAGGGCGGTGGAGGTCTTCCGCATTGGATGAGTGGAAGTGTGAGCGCTGTTGGATCTAATGGCGAGAGGGATATGGCCTGGGGTGGGCAGAAAGATGTGACGAGCACATTCTGTGGCACGGCGGAGTACCTCGCTCCTGAGGTGATCCAGGGATTGCCGTATTCGTACGAAGTGGATTGGTGGAGCTTTGGGACGATGTTGTACGAGATGTTGAGTGGAATCGTGAGTCTTTCCTTTTTCCGCTTCGCCTTCCCGTGTCGGTGGGGACTGATTGGATCGGGACGGTTTGTGATAGACCCCGTTCTGGGCCAACAATCACTCGGACATGTACGTCCGAGTATTGCAGGACGAGTTGACGTTTGCAGAGGACAGAGCAATGGATCAAGACACCAAGAGCTTGATTAGAGGAGTCAGTGGATGTTGACTAGTGCCCTTGAAACACAGAGCGCTCATATCCTTTTATCTAGCTTTTGCAACGAAATCCGGCACTGCGGATGAGCGAGCCGAGGATCAAGCGCCATCCCTACTTCTCCATGATGTCAGTGAGACCAGCGTTTACTATACCGAACTTTGTTAACGCATTGGTATATACGTTTTAGTGACTGGGATCATGTCTACTACAAGCGCTACATCCGTGAGTTATTTGTTGGTTGGTGCTATCCCCGAAATTAGAAGCACTAATAAATATTCCCAATCTGCAGCGCCGTACATCCCGCCCATCGACCCATCGAATGCTAGCGACACGCAGAACTTCGACGAGACCTTCCTCGAGATGAACCCCACCATCGAAAATGAAGATATGGTTGATGAGGTGGAGAGGGAGAAGACGGACGATGAGGGATTCAATGGCAACTCCAAGACCGACGGAGAGGACTCCATTAAAGCTGCTGCCAAGCCCAAGCCAGAAGCCGAGCACCTCGCGTCCCCGAAGGCGGAGAGCGTCGATGTCTTTGACGGCTACTCGTTCAAGGGTCGACACTCAGTTGTGATCGATGATGAGGACGAAGGCTATGCAGGCGTTGATGAGGATGAACCTGAGGATGATGAGCTAGCGGACGCGAAGAAGGTGACGGATGCTCTGGCAGCCATGCATGCGTCTGTAACGCCCACGGCACACACGGACGGGGATACGTCTGAGACTAGGACATTGGATCCAAGGAACGAGAACGCTGAACCTGATACAACTCAACAGCAAGTATCTGGTAGAATCTCTGGTTCTGTCTCGCCGTCGACCATCACATCAACCGTTCCCGAATCGTCTGCGGTCAGCGCATCAATCGTTACCGACAACGAGTCTGTGGTAGCTCCTAAAGTGCACAGAGAGGCTGCGGCGAAACAGGGCTCGAGTCTCTCCGAGACCACTGCAACCACCACCAGCAGTGCCCTTCCGTCCCTAATGATCGCGACAACTGCTACTACGACTCCTTCTGGGGAGTACGCGGAGTCGCCCAGCACGGTTGCTTCAGAGTCGCCATCGAGATCAGGTCTCAACATGCATACCAAGGTCGTGTCCGAAGGGTCCGATGATGCTTTGAAGGCCCCTTTACCGCTGTCGCCCGTCATCGAGGCTGTGGACCCAGTTACTGGTCACCTCGCCGAAGAGGACGCCATCCCAACCATCGAACAGCCCAAAACGCCATCCGTCAGCATTGTCGCACCGTCAACCATCGAACTTGCATCTCCGGTCGAGCCAAAGGCCGTCCCTTCGACACCGGTTCAGGCCCGCACCAAGGCTAACGGCCGTCGTGAGAAGTCTGGCATCGATGCACTAGACAGACTGCGCCATACCAAGGATGATGACGACGTCACCGAGCGAGAGGATGAGTGGGACTTAGTGGAGACACCACATGGAGAGGACCGAAATGGCGCTAAGGGAGCGAGCCTTTGGCAACGTGGCGTTGTAGATCGATATCGTCTTGCCGTGTTCCGGAAGGGGAGTACTCCTCGTCCGCCTCGCTCGAGCTCGACGTATGATTCGATCACGGCAAGAGACACCGTCGGTTCTCCTTCGCCGACGTCCGAGACGAAGCAACGCAGAGGACGGACTAATGGTTTGAGTTTGAGGAAGAGCACTGGCGCTTTCTTGAGGGCCAAATCCCCATCGACTTCCGCATCAGCATTCTCGAGTACAGCTAGCAGGGCCAGTTTAGCGCAACAGGCGTCAGCCGGTGCAACCAGTGGTGGTCTTCTTACCCCGTCCCCGTCCGTCCCCGTCGGGATGGGGAAGCCAAAGCACTCTCTCAAGTCTAAGTCCTCCGCGTTGTCCAAGGTGTCCGCAAACTCGCCGGGATCGTCGGATCAGTCAGTTACCGACCTTAACCCTCAACAACAGCAGAGATCGGGCGCTGATGTCACATCTCCCTTGAGGTCGCCCATCGGTTCCCGTTCTGATGCCAAGAGTCCTTCGCGAATTCCTTCAGCAGACGACGTCGAAAAACATGGGAATCTGAACCTCAAAAAGATGAAGAAGGAAATGATGTCCCTATTCAGCGGCGGCGCACCTCGCCACTAGCGGTATCATCCGCTACGTGCATAACTACATTTCTTTTCTCTACCATATCCTTTAGAAGCATTTGCACTTGCTCGCCTTCCGATGAACCACCTCCATTCCTTATTTCTCACTTCTGAATCTGCATGGCACTACCTCCCAAACATTCATTTTCTGCCTCCTCATCTCTTTGCTCGTTTCTTCTCGATGGCTGTGTTTCAAAGGACATCTTGACAAAAAAGAATCGCTCTATACTTTCCTTTGGTTTCATTGTTTATGTCTACTCCTGTCTCTTTTTGTGCTCTCAGTTTCCCTTCTGTACTATGGCTCTTCGTTCGCTTTTTTTTGTGCATTCGTTTTTCTCATCGCATCCACATACACTATTAAATGTGCCAATTATTTAGTTCTGCCTACATGGCTCCATCATCTCATGGCCACTAGTGCAAATGCAAGTAGATACCAAAAGTTAAGTCTTTACTGGTACTGTCAGAAACCTGTTCGTCGGGTGGATATGGTCATGGCCCATTCCACCAAGAACTTCCTTCCCTGGCCAGTTGGGCATGCTTAAAAGGTACCTGTACATGCATGACAGGCCAGTATAGCCCTGGGCAAGGCAATGTCGTCTCTGTCGAGGGCGACTCCTTTCGGCAAATTCCATACATGTTTACACAAATTAGGCACGCGGATGCTCCAGAAGAGGGCGAGGGAGCAGCGAGCTCCAGGACGGCATCAACGATAAGGAGACGTTGCACGTTTGCAAAGTTGCAATGCACGTGTTTGCTCTGATCTTATTAGGAAGCACACCTGAGCAACTGGTGAATTTGGGGATGATTCACAGCAATTTTTTAATTCAGTCTTATCCCGATATCTAAAAAGAATGTACCAATTTTTTGAATGGATCCAATACCCCCGGTTCCTGCACAAGTGGAATTTCACTTCTTAAGGAGTGCGGGTGCGGTTGTGCCCGCCGAGAAGCCCTTCTCGCCAGCATAAAGGACATTGTGGCCCTTATCGGCAGCCTTGAGTTCCTCCCTATAAACAATATTACATCAATACCCAAGGTCGACGTGAGAAGTTTGAAATGACGTACTCGATCCGGAGGAGTTGGTTGTACTTGGCGACACGCTCAGACCTGGCGGGAGCGCCGGTCTTGATCTGGCCAGTACCGAGTGCGACGACGAGATCGGCGATGAGGGTGTTCTCGGTCTCACCAGAACGATGGGAGACCATGACGCCCCAACCGTCACCCTGGCAGAGCTGGGCGCTATATGATAATTTAGGAGTAAGACGAAATACTCTTGGAACGCAGGATTGGGAACTCACGCCTGGATCGATTCGGAGATGGTACCGATTTGATTGACCTTGCATTCAAAAGAAAAGAGTCTATTGGCCCTCGGTTTCAGAACTCAAACAGGAAGGATCGGCTCACCTTGAGCAATAAGCCATTGCACGCCTTCTTCTCAATGGCAGTCTTGATCCTCAATGGGTTGGTCACAGTCAAATCATCACCAACGATCTGAATCTTGACCTCCTTCAAGAGATGGCTCCACGCCTCCCAATCATCCTGATCGAAAGGATCCTCGACCGAGATGATAGGGTACTTCTTAATGTAACCCAGATATACGTCGGCGAGTTCAGGTCCAGTCAACCATTTGGTCGGGTCGGAGTTGGGGTTCTTGAAGTCCAAATCGTATTTGCCATCCTTGTAGAACTCAGAGGATGCGACGTCCAAGGCGATGTGGATCTTGCCTTCGTAACCGGCTTTTTTGATGGCTTCGACGAGGAGTTCGAGGGATTCTTCGGCGCCGGAGACGTTGGGTGCGAACCCTCCTTCGTCACCAACGTTTGTGGCTGTGTATTCCAAATGCAAAATTCAGATTGCTATCTCTAAGAAATTGTTGTACGGGATTAGGACTGACCGTCGATGCCATATTTGGCGTTGATGACCTTCTTCAGGGTGTGGTAGGTCTCAGTGCCGATCTTCATAGCCTCAGTGAAGCTAGTCGCGCCAGTGGGGCAGAGCATGAACTCCTGGAAAGCGAGCTTGTTTCCAGCATGCGAGCCTCCGTTGATGACGTTGAAGCAGGGAGTAGGGAGAGTGAACGGTGGCTTGACGCCAGCGAGATCCGCGAGATGCTGGTATAACGGTACGCCCTAATTTCGAAAAGAGACCCATCAGTATTCGATCTGATGATGATGAAGATGGTCGGGCTTACCTTCTCACCAGCACCAGCTTCTGCAACTGCCATGCTGACACCAAGGATGGCGTTGGCACCTAGCTTTCCCTTATTTGCGGTTCCATCAAGCTTGATCAGGAAATCGTCGATCTCCTTCTGCTGTGTGACGGTCGTGCCAGTCTTGATGAGCTCAGGGCCAATGATGTCATTGACATTGGCAACGGCCTGGGATACACCTTGCTCAACACACCGCGCGACTTAGCAGCCAACTCGTTGATGGGAAGACTCCTTTTACGAACCCTTGCCAACATACTCGGCCTTGACGCCATCACGGAGCTCTACCGCCTCGTGAATACCGGTTGAAGCACCAGACGGTACTGCAGCCCTGAAGCGTCCTAATCAAGACAACGGGTCCGAGTCATCATGTGAGTTGTAGCTCCCTCTATCGGACTGAATAATTGCCTACCCTTTTGGGTCCAGAGGTCGACCTCGACGGTGGGGTTACCACGGGAGTCGAAGATCTAATGCGGGAAGATGGGGATTTAGCCACAAGTAATGGGGAACGCGCCAAGCTGCAATGAACGAACCTGGCGAGCATGGATCTTGGTGATCGACATTATTGAATAATGTAGCTATCAGTCGATACGGAATGGAGGGAGAGATTGGGGAGAGGCGAGAGTCGTTGGGGGTGTGTAAAGAGAATTGAGTCGAGGATTAAATCAAATGTGAATTCACACGGGGGGATACTTCGCCCGATTTGGGTGGAGATAGTAGCACATGGGACTCCCAAGTCTAAAAGCCGTTGGCAGTAGGTATTCACATCCTCGGCAGGCAAGATTGCGGAATATGCGGGGGAGTTGGTGTGTTATGTTACCAAATTGCTGCACTTATTTATGAGACGCATGATCTCTGTGATCACAGACCAACTCTGACTACGAGAGGGTTAAGGCTTTGTGGATTCTTCTCTCTCTTTAAGGCATGTGCCGATATATAGGGGCCTCAAGAAGAATGCGAAGATATATGCACAGGAGGTCAACATTGGCTATGTATTGTTGCTTTTACCATCTTGGGCTAGGTGCTATCATCTATGGCTCCTTGTTGAATAGGGGATTTTCGCCCATACACTACGCGAAAACGAACTGCTCATTTGATCTAGTATACCCGAACGAAAGGTTTGCCTGAGTCGAAGAGTTCTTTCCGCTTATGGCGATCAAAAGGGTCTTGTGCCTGGGACCGGGCGCCTTTGGGTTCAACCGTTATGACCGAACATGCGAATTTGCTGCCGCTGCCGCCCAAATCCAAAATGCAACGTTCCTCATCCCATATCGTTGGTAACAATATCGATAAGCTTAGGTTATTCGAGACGCGGAATATGGTATAAAATTTTGAAGACGGGGAGTCTGCATTGATGGAATGAGGATACGACGCACTGGTTGCGAGGCAATTGCATTGCCTACGGCTCCGCCCCTTGCGTCTCTCCACGCCTCAGCCTGCTTGACGCCTCACGCTTCGTTGCGGACAAGGGGGGCTTATCTCAGGCATGAAAAAAATGTCTTCATCATATGCCTAAGAACCTTTTTCTCGCCTCGTCAAAAACTGCCCTCCTATTTGACTCTTGAAGCCCTTTCAATTATACTATTAATAGCCTAACTCACGACACCGCCTCCAATCACCCTCAGGGGGTCTCACGACATCTCGCTGAAAATATCCGGGATCTATCAATGCCTTCTTGGTGGAAACAAGCAAAAACCACTGCTCCCTATGTCATCGGAGGCACTAAGATGACTCTTAGCGCCCTGTCCACAGCAGCGAGCGTTATAAATCCTCCATGTGTGAAAATGGTCATTGACGCGGCATCCCAAGTAATTACGATCGTTGAGGTTAGTAATTAGCGCTCATAATGCATCGACGAGGGTTTGATTTTCACTGACGTCCGCGCACTCAGCGAGTAAAGGCTAATCGGGATGACACGAAGGACCTCGCAGAACGCTTATTCAGCTTGCTGCTCGTAATCCGTCAGGCTTATAAAGGAGAGAATGATGATGAGCTCCCGGAGGACATACGAGATAGCCTGCTTCGACTTACCAGGCAAGTTCCGTGATGGTTGTGAGCAGCAGGAGAAGTGCTGAACTGGGAAACTATAGCCAACTAAAGGATATTCTCACCGAGATTCAAGAAATGCGACGAACAACAGATCCTGGATCATTCTCAGGCTCATTCAAGGGCCTCTTGTTATATGCCGAGAACGGGAAGAAAATTCAGGGATATACGGCTAGGATCGGGTGGGCGATGAACGTCTTCCAGGTCAGTTACCTGTACCTCACCCAGTACACTATCGTGATAACTCTGGTTCTGTTGAAAGGTGGAAAGCCAGATCAGTAATTCCGTGCGCCTCCTTCAGGTGGCCGACGATACCTGGCGCTACGGAGCCATGGTGCAAGAAACACACAGCGCAGTTATAGGATTGTGCGATAACCTTGCTGGCGTGGTGAGCTCAAAGATTGCGTGGGCGTCATGAATCAGTCTGACCAATGGCCACTTAAGACGATACAGGCCACATCATCAGTATTGTAAGGACAATACGAAAGTAATGGTCATTCAACACACTGACGCTTTAATCTCCGTAGGGATACATTACCATCATCATCACTCCTCCCACCGAAGCCGACAGTGCTGTATGGCAGGGATGAAACTATAAAGGAGATCGTTGGGCGCATCATCTCCACGGAGAGCCCCCGTTTCGCGGCTATTGGTCCCGGGGGGGATCGGCAAGACTTCCGCGTCTCTGGCCGTCATGGACCATCCGGATATGGTGGAGAAGTTCGGCGACTCTCGTTTCTTCGTTCGGTGCGAACAGGCCACATCATCTGGCCTCCTCATCGACCTCATCGCTAGAGGCCTCGGTATCGAGAAACCATTCAACGACCGGATGAACGATACAATATCTCGGTTGCGCGATACCAGCAAGCCGATCTTCCTCATTCTCGATAACTTCGAAACTCCGTGGGACATCATGGGGGAGCAATCCCGGGTGGAAGAGACTCTATGCGCGGTCGCTTCATTCAAGCATGTCGCCATCCTAATCACCATGAGATCGGATGCGCCACCGTCCACCAAGGTTCGATGGTCAAATCCGCCCTTCGGACCACTTCTTGTCCTGTCGAAAGCGGCCGCTCGCAACCTCTACCTTGCGATTGACCGGAGTGCCGCTACTGACGACTCGCTCGATGCCTTACTCGACGATCTGTCCTGCATGCCACTCGCGATCGCCCTCGTGGCGAGCCTTGGTGCCAGAGGCGAGACGCCGACGGCCCTCCTGCAGGCTTGGAGAGATAAAAACACGGGGACGGACCTGGTGCAAGGGTCAGATAAGAACAATAGCGTTAATATCTCTATCCAACTTTCCATCGAGAGTAATCGGATGAAGTCCGTTCCTGACGCACTCACACTTCTCTCAGTCATCGCCATGTTACCGGTCGGAGCGAGTCTCTCGCTGCTACCGTCCCTCGTCCCAAGCATCACGAACCTGATCGCGAGCAAGAACGCGCTGCGTGAGGCGGCCCTCGTGCGCAACGACAGCGGAATCCAAACCATGCATATCCTTTCGCCTATCCGCTCATATGTCCTGAAACACCACCCACCCTCTGATAGCGTCAAGAATAGCGTCTACGAGGCTTACGCATGCCTCGTCGCCAAACACAAATCGAGGATCGGTGATCCAGATTTCCCGAAGAACGCGAAGGTCCTGGCAACAGAGGAAACCAACCTGGAAGCAATACTTCCTGAATTCATTCAGACCAGCTCGCGTGCCGCGATGGACGCTGCTATCACTTTCTCCTGGTATCAGTATGGCACTCGGCCTCGTCTGGAGGTTATCAACACTGTGGTCGATTTCTGTCGGCTTGAGGGAAACGTAGATCTCTTGGCGCACAATCTGTTCTGTCTCAGTTACTTATTGCTCAGACTCTGCAGGTATGACGAGGCACGAGTGGCATTCAATGAGGCCTCGAAAGGGTTTGAAGAGATGAGGGATCGATTCGGCGTCGCGCGCTGTCTGCGGGCCGTTGGTGACATCCATCGAGAGCAGGGCCGATTTGACGAGGCTTTGCAGGCATACAAAGAAGCTTCGATGGCATACCAAGAGATTGGAAGCCGATCGGGAAATGCGCACTGTCTGCGGGGCATTGGGATCATCCATCAAAACCAAGGCCGGCTTGACGAGGCATGGACGGCATACAAAGAGGCCTCGATCGCATTCCAAGAGATGGGAGACCGATCGGGCGCCACATACTGTCTGCGGGATATTGGGATCATCTATCAAATGCAAGGCCGGCTTGACGATGCATGGACGGCATACAAAGAGGCCTCGATCGCATTCCAAGAGATGGGAGATCGATCGGGTGCCACATACTGTCTGCGGAGCATTGGGATCATCCATCAAGAGCAAGGCCGGCTTGACAAGGCATGGGCGGCACACAAAGAGGCTTCGATCGCATTCCAAGAGATGGGACACCGAAATGGCGCCACGCTCTGTCTGCGGAGCATTGCGATCATCCATCAAAAGCAAGGCCGGTTTGACGAGGCATGGACAGCATTCAAAGAGGCCTCGATTGCATTCCAAGAGATGGGAGATCGATTAAATCTCGCATTCTGTCTACAGGACATTGGGACCATTCATTGGCGACAGGGTCGGCTCGACGAGGCACGGTCCAACTTCTTAGATGCCTGCGGTCTTTACCAGGAATTAGGGCAAGAAAAATATCTCTCTACATGCTCTAGAGCTCTTGAAGCCCTCGATGCGACTCCTGCCTCACACTAGACCCCGTTCATGTTCTATGTTAGAACAGATGTATAATACCTCTTTCGTGTATCATCTTGAAACAAAAGTTTCCTCTTCCTCGTGCTGCAGTTCAGAGCACTTATCCTTACTGTATCCACGTTCATAGCAATAAACTGCGTTTATTGCTGCAAGGAGAGAACTCGAACGCGATCGTGATTATTTAAATATCTCACAGATTAAACCTAACGCCAGAAGATGAACAACCATGCTCTCTAGATATACAATTCAGCTTGTCTCTCATTTGACATATATACTAAGGTTTGTTTTCATGGTTTCTATCAAGCAGTGCTCAAATTCGTTGGGCAGCCGGACTCGTTAGGCGAGGAATCAATAAGGAATACTGAGGACTCAGGATCCCTCCTGCGGGAGAAAGTAGAAAACCAGCGGCAGACGGGCAGCATATTGTGGTAAACGGTAGCATACAAGCCGAAAATTCCAATGACATTATACTGCGATGAGACACTAGTCCCATTCCCATATGTTACCACACCTACATCTTGATCGTTATAGGTTGAGTGGTATATCGAGGGGTTAGCACCGTCTAAAAGATGGCAATTATGCTTTCGGGTGACCTGATCCTAAGCTTGCGCTCATCACTGAATTAATCTGTAAGATTGCGTTTTTACAACGGAGGACGGAAGTAAACATAACCTGGGGATCTAGGGACCATCAGACATATACAGCAAATACTGAGACGCGTCGGGTACAAAAGGAAAGATGATCCTACCATCACTTGGTTGGCGAGTTCCCTCAGACCCCACATGGCAGAGGCGCAGTGAGCGTGTCGTGTCATCTCCATCTTAGTCAGATGGGACGTGTGCACCCTCTAGCACAGTCATACTGATTCAAATGATTACTCCTCATCCCTCGAGACGTGTGGCTACTTCTAGCGGTTGCGATAAGCCCGCGTTCCTATAGCTAGAAGTGAGGTCTTGCTAAGCAATGGAAGAATGCAGTGAAGAATGTGATACAGAGAAGTATTTGCGACGGAGTCTTGCAGATACTCGCCGCGCCTTGGAGCTTAGCCCATCATCCTCTCACTGCAGCATCATCGGCATATCCTTGCCATGTCTCTCTTTCTTCTTTCTAAAAACACAATCCACGTCACTCTAGAGAAACTGACACCATCCATCAGCAATGTCCTTACTGCCTGCAGCCTCCAACAACCACCCTATTAACACAACTGGCATCATGCTGGCTGTTACCCTGACCACTAGCCAAACCACCACCCTCACCCCTTGCCAACCTACCACAGCTGGCATATCTCTCATATCCCCAACCTCCACATACAACCTACTTGAACAAATCAACATTGTGAATAGAACAGCTATTGCAAATGCAAAACAGCTCCAAGAATCTGTAATGTCAGCTCTCACAGTACTTTTCAACTGATTGATAGGAAGAGGAGGGATGTGTCTTTCAGGCCTACTGACTCTTTCTGATAACTAGAGGCTTGACAATGTTTTGAGAGAAGGGGATGAGAAGGGCTGGGAGAGGTTCTGAGAGAGCTGGGATACTAGAAAGCAAATTGATTGCAATGGGGAATCTGGACAAGTCCCCAGAGCTACTTAAATACATCTCAGAACACAGCCTCATTGTACTACCTAAAGGAGACTCTTCCTGGACCATATGGTGCTCAGCCTTGCTTCTGATGGTCCTCCTTTGCTACTGCCCAATGACAACACTTGGAATTTGCCCCTAAGGCTGGGCAAGCTTGCCTTGGCCATGCAGACTGATGTCTCAGGCTTTCCCCAATGCCATGGAACTATTCTAATAGGTCAGTTGAAGTTTGGACTCCTTTGAGAATGTTTTACCTCCTTGTGCAACACATTCTCCTAAAGCTGTGCAAAAGTTCTTTCTCAGGTTTCTCAGGCTTGTTAAAGGTTAGTCTATGCTTAGGCTTTGCTCCTATTCACTTGCCAACTCCTAGCCTGAAGCAATGACTGATTGCCTAGTGATTTACTCTTAGGAGGGCACTTCTTGAGGTGTGGGAACTGGATTCACCTGCCAGGCAAAATCTGAGATGTGTGCAATGAACTTGAACACAAACACAGGGATCAGTGACTTGTGTCTTGTGTGCATAGAACTTGAACATGGACATAGCAAATGATGACTTGACTTAGAGGATGAACACATGCATTGAACACAAGTGCTTAGGGCAAAGTGTGGGTGCTTAAAGGTAAATCTGGACATTGCAGGCAACCCATTATGACAGAATCATGTGAAAAGACACTAGATGCCATTATTCTGTACAACAAGACCTGGAAGGATGGAGTAGCAGATGGGTCTATTGACAAAGCAGTAATTGCAAGACCCACACTGTCCAGTGGAGAAATCATGATTATCAAGGTGTACTGTGCTGATGCATCTGTGATCAGCAAACTGCCTAACCCAAGCCTGATGAGGCAGACTTTGGATGCTCTCTTAGGTTGCACTTGACCTACTACCCCCATACTGATTCAAGCTCTGAAGCCTCTCACTTCACCATTCAAAACACCTTCCTAGCTGACTCTAAAACCCTCATTGGCAACAGTCTCAAACTCAACCACCAATCTCTCCTCACTCTTTAACTTTCATATCACAACAACTCCTGCCAACTATGGTGCACCCAAAGTGCCCATCCCCAAGGAGTTCTTCATCAATGCTGCCTCTGGCCTGATGATCCTGCTCTTTGCATTGACACCACACATGCTATGCAGATATGTCACAAATCCACCAAAGAGGATGAAGGACACTCATCCAACTGCAAACAAAAGTGCAACTATATGTGAATTCAATTGGATGAAGCAATGGAGTCTGTCTGTTGAAGATTTCCACTATTCCATACTCCACCTCCTCAATATCCTTAGGTTCATGTTCAGAAAGGACTGCCTGGATGCAGTAGAGGCCTGGGAAGGTCTCATGGACCTTGTCTTGCACAACACAGAGCTAGGATGAGTTCATGCACTGGCTTTCAGCAACCATAGATTTTCAACACAAGTGTGTCACAACTTAACAGATTGAAGTCCAAAACCAACTGTGAGAATTGGCAAGAAGCTGAAGGAAGGAAGGTTCATCTTATGTTCAGTTCCAGACTCTGCCTCATGGTTTGTGTTTGTATTTTGTCCTCATGTCCTGCCTCATGTATGACCTTGTGACTCACCTTATGTGTACTGCCTGGGTTCTATGCCTCATGTTTCCTCTGTATATATACTGTAGCAGTAAAAGGACTTTTTCCTCACACAACATCTTGTATTCCCTTCTCCTTTATATCCTGTCCAATCCAGCTCTTATACTCTTTGCCAAATCATTCTGTGTGCTGTCTGCACCTCTCTACCTTGAACATTGAGGGTGTTGTCCCATGGTCCCCACCTCACTCATGACAAAGTGGTGTCACAACCTATTGGTCTTTGTTGCTCAGGATGAGTATTTCTGTCTCCAGGCCTGTATCAATAAACTAAAAAGGAAGGCCCTCAAAACACAAATCACTTGCCCAGGTCCTTCTGGAGAACATAGCTCAGCAGCAACCAGCTCAACATCAACCTCTGGTGTCATCCACAATGCACCCTCCTTCTCTAGATAAAACACAAACCCTTACCAGTGACTGGCATCCAACAATGACCATTCCTTTCAGAGGAAATCAGCATTGACATCACAATTGAGCTCAATGTGCATTATCTGCAGCTCCAAAGGACATGCCACTAGCAGCTGCAGGGTCTCTCATACCACATTCAACAGACCATGCATCACTACTACAGATGGGGAAAACTCACTCATATCTTGTGCCAATCCACATGAACACTTCTGTTGGTGGTACAACCTCTGAAACACCTGCTGTGCTTCAAGCTGCTCTGCTCTTCACCAGTGCTCCATCTGTGGAGGTGACCATGGTTAAAGATGGGTATCTCCAAATTGTATACACCATATTTTGCAATGGCTTGGCATAAGATGCTTATCAGATATAACCTTCTTGGAGATTTCCTACATCTCATCAATTGTCTAAAACACAGCTTTCTTCTTGGGCATCTACCTCCCCTCTGCACACATATATACCACAGAACCACAGGTCTGCTCTTGAACACCATGTCAAGCTCACCCAACACATAGCAACAGAAGTCAGTCTTAGTTGATATGAAGGATGTGCAGCTGAGTATTCTGCAGAAGAAGTGGAATCTCATCTTAGCAGTGTGGCACAAGCTGAGAAGCTTGGGTATAAGAGAAGATGAACTGTAATGAGTCAGCTCCTTGCTAGACTCTGATATGCATGACTGTGCTGAGGGTGCCAACCAGGGGTACTCACTGATGGCTATGACTTGTTCTTTTGGAGAGATAGGAGAGAGGAGAGTGGATTGAATAGTGCTAGATTACAAACAGGTGTTTGTGATGGGGAATTCTACAGCATTCCCCTCACTCTTTATATACTAAATTCAAAGGAATCTTCCAGAACATTCTCCTAACATCCTCCTAAGGCTGACTGAGCTTAGACTTGCAAACCACTTAGATCTCCTAAGAGAAGTTTCCTTCAATGGTTTGGTGATCCCTAAATACTGGTCTCTCAGACTCCTC